>CAUYSK010060863.1:0-49526 GCA_963575035.1 Avahi laniger
ATATGTGCACTTATGCGCTGATCAGTTAATACCAATTGATGATGAGTACATGTGGTGCTTGTTTTTCCATTCTTGGGATACCTCACTTAGTAGAATGCATTCATTTTACATAAATTTTAACTTAAAAAAACTGAAACCAACTTTGCCTATTTTTAAATCAGTATATTTATTTTCTTGCTAATGACTTTTTGAGTTTCTTATATATTTTGGATATTAACTCCTTATCAGATGTATGGTTTGTAAATATTTTCTCCCATTCTGTAGGTTGTCTGTTCACTCTGTTCAATGTTTCCTTTGTTATGTAGAGGGGTTTTTTAGTTTGATGTAATTGTCTATTTTTTCTTTTGTTGCCTGTGCTTTGGGGTCCACATCCAAAAAAAATCATTGTCCAAACCAACGTCATAGAGATTTCCCCTATGTTTTCTTCTAGTAGTTTTGCAGTTTCAGTTCTTAAGTATCTAATCCATTTTGAGTTAGCTTTTGTATGTGGTGTGAGATGAGGGTCTAATTTCATTCTTTTGCATGTGGATATCCAATTTTCCTAGCACCATTTATTGAAAAGACTCTCCATTCTCCATTGTGTGTTTTTGGTATCTTTGTCAAAAATCGATTGACTATAAATGCATGGATTTATTTCTGGGCTCTCTATTCTTGTAGCTAATATTTTATCTGCAGTGAGTGGAGATTGCTAGGTACTCTGAGTAGATGTTTATGGCAGATTCAGTGCTGCCAGGCAGTTCAAGTGGGGGCTCAGCTGAAATGGATAAAGCCAATCACTTGTAGATGATCAAAATGTAAGCTAATTATATTCTGGAATGGAAGGTAGTGGGAAACTGCTTTGTCAAAAATGAGTGCTTTTAATCTTGAGTGATATGCTTGTAGTTCATAAAATCTTCCATTTTTCTAATATAGGAAGATTTATTAAATTTGCTTTCTGCTGGGTGATAGAATGCTGACAATTTTGCCAAGGAATTCTCTATAGATAAAATTAAAAGAGGAAGGAAAGATATTTCTTTCTTTCATAATACCCACTTATGTTTATGAATGTAGAGAAGATCACTGAGCCCTAGAGAAATGCAATGTCTAATGTTTGTTCCCTTATAAACAAATTTATTTTTTTTCCATTAGAAGAAATTTATTTATGGTTTTAAAAATAAAACTACATTCACAATTGTTCCTCTTTGCTCCCCTCACCACCCTAGTTTCTTTTTCTGATCTTTTCTTTTTCATATAATAAGATCACCACTCACTTAGATATTAACCTATATGCCTGGTAGTGATTTTTGTCTGCTCTTTCCCTCCTTTTTCCCTATATCAAAGTAGCCACCAACTCCTGTCATTTGAGTCTCCTCAAATTTTCCTGACTTTATTTTCTCCCTTCCAGCCTTATAGAGGCTATCAGAATTTTAAACCCGCATAATCTCTCATGTGAACTCATTTCTTCTTAATTGAGCTTTTAGATTCTACTCTTATCTCTCCCACCAAATCTACCGTTCCTCTGTCATCAGAGTCATCTTTCTCAAATGTAACTCTGTCCTATTAATCTCCTGTTTAAAAGCCTATGTTTGCTTCTCATTCAGTGCCTTTGGGATAAAGTTCAAGTGTGGCCGACTAAAGATGGCCACACATTCTTTGATACTTCTCCCTTTGAAAAATGGGGTCTTTGTTCATGCCCATTGAATATGGATGGACTCTGTGACTGTTTTAACAACAACAAAAAAAGATATATGACTGAAGTAATGCTGTTCCAGTTTTGGGTACCAGAAGTTGAAACTGGCTGTTTGTACTTTCTTGTACCACTTACTCTTGGGAGACTCCCTCTTGTAACCTAGCCGCCATGCTATGAGAAATCCAAGCCATGTGGAGGGGCTATGTGTATGTGCTTCAGTTGACAGCTCCAGCTGAGCTCTCAGCAACAATTGCTAACATGTTATTGAGCAATCTTGAACCTCCAGCACAATTGATTGAGCTTTCAGATGGACATCAGCCCCAGCCAACATTTGACTGCATCATCATAGACCTGAAAATACAACCACAGAGCTGAGCCCTGTCAACCCAGAAAAATAGGACAGATAATAATGAACTGTTATTTTAAGCCACTGAGTTTTGTAGTGGATTGTTATGCAGTAATAGATAACCAAAAGAACCTGGCTTAAAATGTGCCTTGTGATCCTGTTTTGACCTGCTCTTTTAAACTTGCATCCCACAATTATTCTACAAACACACTATATTTCAGCCATTGTCTAAATACTTAGGGAGTTCTTTTGTGACTCAATATGTTCGCATATGCTGTGCATTTTTCTGGAATACACTTCTACTCCTTGTCCACCTGGAAAATTCTTATTCAGCTTGTGTCACCTCTTCTGTGAGGACAATTTTGTCTTCCTCTGAGTAGAATTAGTTTCTCCTGCTACTGTGCTCCCATTGTAGCCTGGATGACAGATCTTATTATACTCTATTATAATGGTTTTGTGATTTTATTCCTCACTTTTTCTGGAGGGCAGTGATCATGTCTTATTTAACTCTGTATTCCTAGCACTTAGCAGAGCTCTGACATAGAGCAGATAGTACATCCGTTTCTGTGTCTCTGTGTGCCTGTGTATGTATATGTGTGTGAAAGGGCAAAATGTATTTATGGACCTGGGGCAAGAAAAATATGTCTACTCTATTAGACTGTCTTAGGTTTTCCCTTTCTTCTTTTTTAGGTAAAATATGATTCAATGATCTGATGTGTGATGTCAGAAATTCCTCAGAGTAATTGTGAATAGTAGACTCTAAAATTAAATTTCAGACAGGGTAAATAAATTTCATAAATTTAAGAGACTTGTTTTGGACTAGGAATATCAAAATTCACTGACATACACACATATATGTATATATTAGATGTACTGTCAAGTCAACTCGGTGATCTATTGTCTAATGATTACTTTTATGAAATGATCTCTAGTATACTAAGTATCTTTACACTGAAAACCTATCCCAGTTATGATAAGATAGGCAATGCTGAAGTAACAACAACCAGAAAACTTCCTTTACATTTCATTGGCTATTTCTTACTCACATAAAGTCTACTGTAATTCTAGAGATTCTCTAGGAAAGTTTCCTTCTAAGCAGGGAGTGAATGAGGAATCCAAGCAGGTATAATATTGTGATTCCACTTGGCCACATGGCCTCTCCATTTGCTGAGGATAGGCACAAGAGAAGAAGGATAATGTATGATTTTCTCACTGCCTCAGTGTTAAACAGTGAAACATGTCTTTTCCATTCTCTTCCACTTACAGTCCATTTGCCAGAATTAATCCCATGGTCCTGCGTAATTGCAAGAGGGCCAGGTACACAGAAAGGAACCAGATTTGGTGAGTACTAGTAATCCTTCCTCCTTTTTATCCCTGTAGCTTACTCTGAGGTTTACATTGTAATTGATTTTTTATCTGTTAGTTTTGTAAGAACTTTGACCATATGCAATAAAATCTGATAGCAATTCCAGACAGATTAGATTACTTCAAAGATTCATGAACCAAAATTCTGGAAATGGTATGCAAGAAATTCATTAAAAGAAATGGAAGTGATAAATGAAATTTCCATACTGTAGAAGAGATGACTTATCAGTAAGATCAGCCTAAAAATTGATGATACATGTATGTAGCTTGTTCTCTGCAAAGCCCTCAGTGTGAGTTATTTTCTGTTATTGATTTTGTTGATACATGACCTTGCTCTATGGTAGAGTATAGCTTTCTCATCAAGATTTGTCTTTGATATCAAACAACTATCCAAGTTTAGTGTGTGTTCAGTTTTTTCTCTATTCCTACTTTCAAGTATGCAATATGGCCTTTTCCCCCCCTCCTAGTATCTCTGTTATGTGTTATGTAACTTGTGAAATCTGAGTATAAGACAAAATGTTATTCAAAGTTTGGTCTTTAACTATCTTGGTAGTTTGGGCTTGCATCAGGTTTCCTGGATGCCATGTTTGCGTTTTCTCTCTAGTAATTACAGGAAAGAGGGTCAAGGAGAGGAAGCAGTAAGTATAGAAACATCTGGATCCTATTGTGTAGCTACAATCAGTGCCATCATTAATCTTTAAGATCCTCACCCCTATTTACTAATAAACAGTGAGTTCATCCAGAGTATCACAGCAATCAAAGTTAAGTGGTGAAGTTAATTGGAATCCAGCAGCCTCCCATATCCCGTCTGTAGCTATTCCTCTGTGTTAAGCACAGAAGTGGCTCAATGATCCTGGTTGTGTTTTTGACTAAGAAGGGGAGATTGAAAAAAGTAGTTAAAAAGAAGAGGATGGGTCTGGATTTTGAATTTTGGAGTTCCTTTTTTTTTTTTTTTTTAAAGTTTGGGACTTAAGCCATGTGGCTTGCGGGGTAGAAAAATCAGGGATTTTCTGGTGTTGCTGTTCTGTCTTTGTGGCCTTATGAGTTTGGAGGCACAATATTCAGCAGCTTTCTACCCAGCAGGGAGAGCAAGGAGGAGAAAGGCAGGTAACATGAAGTGGGGGAAGTCTAATAGTCCCCCCAATTTTTCATCCATTCATGCATATGTGATTTAACTTTTGGACTTCACTGGCTTGAATCATTTCTTAAGGTGGCTGATATGCTTCTCACTCAGGGTTTCTTTCTGTAAGTGTATGTTCCACACAGGGACAGAGTAAAACTTGAGATCTCTGACAATCAGCTTGCCTTTTCTTCTCATCCTTGGCTGTGGAAGAGGGGCCATACACAGGTATGTGGACATTCCATCAAAAGTCTCTCCACTTCTTATAGATGCCCCTTGGGCTTTGGGGCATATATACTGCAGCATAGCCAGCCTTGGGGAGGCCAGATTCAGGGAGGTGACCTTTGGGGATTCCAGGTCTTCGGTGTCCCAGGTAGGGGGAGAGATTGGATTCTAAATGGACATGTCCCCTTGGGTGTTCAGAATCCTTATCCTGCACAGAGGGTTATGGCCAAAGGAAGGCCAGAGCTAGTCCTTCTAAAGTGAGAACCTAGGGCAGGGGCTCTGGTTGCCCAGGTCTAAGGGCAGTACTGATGACAATATTATGCTTTGAGACACATTAGCTGGAAACAGCAGATATTAATTAAACTAGACAAAAACAAAGATGGTAGGGAAAATATAGCTAAACTTTCTTTTGATTTTGTATTAAATATAAACTGAATTCCCAGATAATATGGAAATTACCTATCTAATAGGCCACTTCATTACTTCAAGTCATGAGAGGTTGCTGATATTCTGAAACTTCAAACTGCAAAGATTGGCCAGTATTTTCTCATACTTGAAGAAATTACCCTATTTTACATATGGGATCATAAATGAATCACTTAAAAGAAGAGTAGGATTAGGTAGCTGGAAGTAGGCATTGATGCTGTCCTCTAGGTAACTCTTCAAAAGCATGACATATTGCAGCCCTGTACTTTTTTTCTTCTTACTAAGACAAAAGTGGAATCAAGAGCAGGGGAATACAAATGTCTGTCAGATCTTTTTCTTTGGCTTTCTCTGGAAAAGACCCTAAGTTGAAGGCATTATAGAGACTTCTCACTTAATGATTATAATTAATGTTGCATGTGCTATGGCCCACTAGAGATGCAGAGAATGACCCTGAATTGCGGTTGCTGGCCATTCTGAGGTGCTCCTTAAATGTGAAAAAAAAATAGCATGTCAGTGATATAATGCCTTTTCTTTCTCTTACAGTGCTAATGAAGCAATCACCATGTCCTTTATTTTTAGTTTTTTGAGCAACCACCATATTGTTCTCCATAGTGGTTGCACTAATTTGCATTCCACCAACAGTGTATAAGGTTTTCTCTTTCTCTGCATCCTCACCAGCATTCATCATTGCCTGTATTTTTGATAAAAGCCATTTTCACTGAGGTGAGATGATATCTCATTGTGATTTTGATTTTCTTTTCTCTGATGATGAATGATGTTGAGCATTTTTTCATATTTCTGATGACTATTTGTATGTCTTCTTTTGAGAAATGTCTATTTAGATCCTTTGCCCATTTTTAATTGGATTACTCGATTTTTTTTCCTGTTGAGTTGTTGAAGCTCCTTATATATTCTACTTATTAATTCCTTGTCAGATGGGTAATTTGAAAATATTTTTTCCGTTCTTTAGGTTGTCTCTTCTCTTTGTTGATTGTTTCCTTTGCCGTGCAGAAGCTTTGTAGCTTGATGTGGTCCTATTTGTCCAATTTTGCTTTGCTTGCCTGTGCTTTGGGTTATTACTTAAGAAGTCCTTGTCCAGACCAATGTCCTGAAGTGTTTCCCCAATGTTTTCTTTTAGTAGTTTCATAGTTTCAGGTCTTAGATTTAAGTCTTTAATTCATTTTGATTTGATTTGTATATATGGTGAGGGATAAGGGTCTAGTTTCATTCTTCTACATATGGATATCCAGTTTTCCCAGCTCCATTTATTGAAGAGACTGTCCTTTCCCTACTCTATGTTCTTGGCACATATATCGAAGATATTAATAAGTTCACTATAGATGTGTAGATTTGTTTCTGGGTTCTATATTCTGTTGCTTTGGTCTCTGTTTCTGTTTTTATTCCAGTAGCATGCTGTCTTTGGTCACTGCAGTTGTATCAGCACTGGGGTTGCCCCAAGCCCAATAATGCTGTAATTCTTGTAGACTCCTGGCGGTACTGCCTTGGCGGCTTGGGTAAGATATGGGAGAATTCCCTGGTTTACCAGGCAAAGTCTCTCACTCTCTTCCCTTACTCTTTGTGCTAGGCTGCTTGAGTTGAAGAGGAGTGACGTGGGCACTCCCCCTCGGCCTTCAGTCCCAGGTCTCACCTGAATCCATCCCAGTCTCACCCAAAGCCTGTGGTGACTGTTGCCTGGCTACTTCTGATGTTTATTCAAAGCCCAAGGGCTCTTTAGTCAGGAGGTGGTGAATCCTGCCAGGACTAGGTCCTTCCCTTCAGGAAAGCATGTTTCCTTCTGTCGAGAAATGGAATCTATTAATAGAAACTAGGGTCTGGAATCAGAGGCTTGAGGAATCTACTTGATACTTTCTTTTACTGTGGCTGAGCTGGTACCCAAGTTGCAAAACAAAGTTGTCTGAGTTCTTCCCTTTCCTTTCCCCGAATGGAAGGAGACTCCCTGAGCCACACTGCCTCGAGTCAGGGGAGCGGGGTGGTGACATAGGCACTGGCTTAGGCTAACATCAGTAGTATTTCCCTTGGACACATGTACCCCAAGTCCATTGGTCCAAGCCAGCACAGCTGCAGGAATTGCTCAAGTAGTGCAGCCTTTGTGGCCCGACTGCCTTCTGAATTTAGTCCAGACCCCAGGCTACTTTTTGTCAGCTGGTAGTGGGGCTAGCCAGAACTTGAGTTTCAGGGTGGAGGATTTCCCTCTGGCTGGGCTGGTCTAAAAGCTCCCTCTATGGGTGCCAGCAGAATTCTTCCCTGTGCTGTGTTCCCCTGTGCCAGGGTGGCCCTGAGTTCCAATGCAAAGTCCCACAATCATTTCGTTCTCCCTTCCTCAGGCACACAGATTCTCTCTCCTTGTCACTGGTGCAGCACTGCCAGGGTATAGGGGTGGGGTGGTGTAGGAAATGACAGACTCTTTTCTGCCCTCTTCAGTGCCTCTTTCCTTGATATAATGTTAAAACCTGGTACTGTGATTGCTCACTTGATTTTTGGTTCTTCTGAAGGTGCTTCCTTACATGGATAGTTGTTAAATTTGGTGTTCGTGGGGAGGGATGATCACTGTAGGTTTCTGTTCAGCCATCTTGCCATGCCCCCTCTATGCTTGTTGCATAGACTTTTTTCTCCTATTGCATTTCCATAATTACTTCTTTAGCGTTATTCATAAAGTCATAGAGTAATAGAATTGGAAGGAACTTTGGATTTTATCTTGTTCAACTCCTTAATTATTGCAGGTTTCATCAGAGATGGGTACTTACCTTTCCTCCTTGCATACTATCAATGTTGGACACTCTTGGCCACAAAACACAGGTGACTCTAGAGAGAAATGGGGATTTTTCTTTTTCTGGATTTTGTTTGAGAATTTAGAGTGATGGGAGTGAGATATGTACCCACATATTATAAAGTAACAGGCACATCTGTGCAGGACCTGCTACGAGATGGTCCATACGGTCTTCTGAACTATTTGTTTCCATTACGCACCTTTAGGAGGACAGAGAATGCAGAGTAGAGTAAGGGAGAGGAGAGAGCTGCATAGCTAGAGGACTCTAGAGACACGAAGAGGGTTCCTTTCAAGTCTTTAGCTGACTACTGATCGATGTGTGCTTGTGAGGGAACTAATAGAGACTATACATGGAGTCATTCAAAAGGATTAGGGAGAAAAATATACAGTGCTCACCCAGGGCCAGGAATAATTACTGTTCCCACTAGCCAGAGTGATAAACATCATAATTCATGAGATATTGGATATAGTACTCAGAAGTAGAGAAAAATTATCCTAGATTAAATGATGTTCTGGTCTCAACAAAGAAAGCTTAAAAGCAAGTCTGATATAGAAAAGAGAAAACAATAAAGAAACTATAAAAAGAAGAGCAAATAAAACAAAAATATATAAAAGATACAAATAAGGATCAGAGAGAGTGGAAATCAATGATGGAAAACAAACAAGTAGAGAAAATCAGTGAAACCAAAAGCTGGTTTTTAAAGAAGATTAATAAAATTGATGAATTTCTAACCAGATTCATCAGGAAAAAAAGAGAGTAAACACAAATTACCAGTATCGGGAGTTAGAGGTGACATCTCTTGTAAGTTCTACAGATATCAAAGGGTAATAAGGGAATGCTATAAAAATTTTTGCTCCAATAAATTTGATGGCTGAGATTCTACTGATATTGAAAAGCTCTACTCTCCCCACATTTACTCACTGTTTTTTCAAAGATTCTGACCCCTAAATATCTCTAAAACTTGTTGACTTCCCTCCATCCTCCAGCATCATATTCTGGCTTAGGCCATCATCTTATCTTATCGTACGAAACTCTTAGCTGAACCCATGAACTCTCTCCCTGGCCCTCCTATTTTTAAAATATGGAAACCATATTATAATCACTCCTCCTGTTCCTGTTCAAATGATTTTTTATTACACTAAGGAGAAGTTCAAACTATTAATCCGATTAAATGCTTCCAGCTATTTTTCTCATCACTCACCCTTCACATTCTATGCTCTAGCAACAAGCTGTACTTTATGTTGCCTCTGAGCACATGCGCTTCCCCTTTGCCTATAACTCTTTTCTTCATATTCATTTAGCTAACTTTTACCCTCTTTCAGTTCTCAGCTTAAAAGTATATTTTTTCAGGAAATTTTTCTTGACCACTCATATCTGAGATAAGTATTTCTTAAGTGCTGTCAAAGCCCTCTACGTGTCCCCATCTCAGCACTTAACCCCCTGGTCATCATTGTCTGTTTGCTTCTCTGTAACCCTCAATGGGCTGAAAGCTCATCAAGATGGAGAAATACTTATTTTGTTCTTTGTATTTACTCTCCCATATGACGGAGGCACATAGTAGTCAATAAATAATTGTTAGAGTGATGATGTAAACTTTATTCAAACCTCAAATCCAATGACACTCTAATTTTCAACACAAGTTATTTTAGGCAGGATACAAACAATAGTTTGTTGGTTCTAATTTCTAATCATCTACTGATAACATGATCCATATTGAAAACATGATTTTTTTTCTCTTAAATTTTCTCGATTTTGTATGCATTAACATTATCAATCTATCATCCAAAAGTGAATATTGATGCAATAATTTACTTGTAGACTTTTGTGACTATTCATAAACCGTGAAATGAAAGTGGAAAGCTTTCAATTGGATTATAGCATTTTATTCAATCTAAGAATATATAATTGATTGAACAGTATATTATACTTTATGAAATTGCCTTTGCTTTTAGTATTATTCCAAAGTTCTTTTCCTTTGGCTTTGTTCTTTTGACCAAACCCCCTTCTAGAATCAGACACTAAGCAACCCCTATTCCAGGGGAGAGCCCTTTGCCATCACTTATACATTAATTCTTGTATCAGTTCTCTTCTATTTTTAAAATCTTTGGTGAATTTTTAATCAAATTTAGCCTGTCTCTGTAACCAGAGATAATGCTAATTGCTTCTTGGCAATTTCTTCTTTAACTTATATTTTCCTTCTGCTTCTTCCTCATCACTTTTTTTCCCTAATTATAAAAGTCATTTTGTTTACTGCTAAAAATTTGAAATATATATAAAATTAGAAGAGGGGAATAACATGCAGAGATGAAGCCCTGTTAGCATTTAGGTGTATTTTTCATAACAACATATTGTATATTGTTTGAGCCTTCCTTTTCTATAGTTGCTTCAAATGTTTTCCCCTTATTGGATTTTAATTTTTGCCTTTAAATTTTGGAGACTTTTCTCTTTTGTGCAATCAAATCTATTCTATTTATTTCATTGCTTTTGTACTTAGAAATGACTTTTTCACATAGAGTGAACATATTTACCTATTTTGCCCTATTTTTAAATTTTTCAGTTTTTGTAGTGAATTCTATAGCTTATGTGTATTTTAATTTTATAAGTTTATTAATTTCCCAGTAGTCAGTATTCTTTAAATTATAGTCAATTGTGTCCATCTTTTCCATTGACTTGCAATGTTTCTCTAAACAAATATTAAGGTCCTTTATAGACTAGTATCTGTTTATAAGTTATTCTATATGTTTATGATTGTCTATCTTGTACCAATGCAATGCTGTGTTAATTGTTATAGCTTGTCATCTAATATTTCATATAGGCGTTTCCTCTGTAACTTTCCTTTTTTCCTCCAAATTTTATTAGCTGTTTTAACCTCTTTTATATTTGATAAATTTTGGACTAATTTTGTCAAGATTCAAATAATCATATTGGGTCTCTGATACTGTTTTATTACTATATATTAATTTGAAAATAGTGAACATATGAAATATATATTACTATACATATTATAATATTTATATATATTTTTATTCAGTCTTCCTATAAAAATATGCTGTTTCTCACAGAATTTTTCTGTTACTCATTTAACTTACAGGTACCAGATATTTTTGGTAAAGTTACATCTCGGTAAATTAGGTATTTTTGTTGTTGTTGCTACAGTAAAAGTCAACTTTATTTCTTTATTTTTCTATTTTGTATTCTAATTAACTATCACTGGTAGATTGAAAAAATATTAAAGACATAATTGATTTATTTCAATATGTATATATTTAGTGCAAAATAAATGATGTAAACATTAGGTTTGATTCAGAGGATGAAGTCAGTGTAGTCTTCCATAGTTGACTAAAGGTATAAAAAAGAAACAAATTTAAAAATGGAAAAAAATGGGGATATTTTTGACAATTCAGGGCAAAGAGAATTATGGAGATGAGCAAGGTTAGAAAGTGCTAAGATTGTGGAAAACCTTGGATATTAGATTAGGGCTATAATAATTTAAACAGCATTGCAGTCACACAAGAATAGACAGTCACATCAGTGAAACATGTTCTTGAGGAGAAAGTGGCATACACAAAGTGCCACTTTTGAAGTGTAATCTTTAGATGATGTCTAGGTTTGGTGTATTAATCTGCTCAAGTTGCTATTACAAAATTCTGGAGACTCTGTGGCTTAAACAACAGAAATTTATTTTCTTACAGTTCTTGAGGCTAGAAGTCCATGATCCAGGTGACAGCAGATCCAATTCCTGGTGAGGGCTCTCTTCCTGGCTTATAGATGGCTGTCTTCTAGCAATGTGCTCACATGACCTCTTGTTTGTGTGTGTGCAGAGAGAGAGAGAGAGAGAGAGAGCGCGAGCGAGAGCGCGTGCGCACACACCCTGCTGTCTCTTCCTCTTCTTATAAGGACACCAGTCTTATAAGGTTAGGGCATTATCCTTCCAGCCTCATTTAACTTTTATTACTTCCTCACAGGCCCTATCTCCAAACATAGCCATGTTATTAATATATTAGGGGTTAAGGTTTCAACATATGAATTTTGGGGGATCCAAACATTTTATCATTCTCAACAAAATTCTAGCTAACCGAATTCAGGTGCTTATTAAGAAAATAATCCACCATGATCAAGTGGGCTTCATTCCAGAGATACAGGGATGGTTCAACATACACAAATCTATAAATGTAATTCACCACATAAGCAGAAGCAAAAACAAAAACTATATGATACTCTCAATCGACGCAGAAAAGGCATTTGACAAAATTCAACACCCTTTTATGATAAGAACGCTTAACAAAATAGGCATAGACAGGGCTTACCTAAAAATGATACAAGCGATTTATGACAAACCCACAGCCAACATCATACTGAATGGGGAAAAATAACATTTTATTTGCAGAGAGGAGAGCCTAGAAGAATGCTGGCTAGCTTGGCAATGATGAAGAGATGGGGATGTGACAGAAATTTTGAAGGAGGATATGGGGAAAAAGAGCATCAAAGGTGACTGTTGAATCCTTACTTTGGAAAGCCAGAAAAGGGTACTCAATTTTTATGCTTTAAGTACATTACTGTGAATATGATTATTCTTACTTGTAACTCATGTTACCCAGAGGGACAGTGAAGATGAGATTATAAAAACTACCCACTGGGTAAATTTAGATTGTGACCTGCTTAGATGTTTTTTATTCATCATATCATATCATACTACCTGTTAGTACCCATATTGTTCATGCTAGAGTGTAAAGTTTTGGAGAATGGTCCTATGTCCTGCTTTAAGTGAATTTTATAGCTCCCATGAGAGTATCTTCTACTTGTATATACTTATTAATACTACTTGAAGATAATGAATAACACTTTTGGCATCAGTTTTGAAAAACACAGGAAGTTTATAAAAGAATAGGAGGCTATGAGTCTAGGTTGGTTGGGTTTTACTGTATTTGGGAAAGATGATATTCTAGGCATTGTTTAAATATTATAGAAGACTTAGGATAGAATCATGGGGGCATTTTTTGATAAGACAAGATTTTCATGAAATTGGGAGATCATTCATTATAAAGTCCTTTTATAATCCAAGGGTCAGCAAACTTTGTCTATAGAGGGGCACAGAGTAACTATTTTAGATTTTGCAGGCCACAGGTCTCTGCTGCCACTGTAGTACAAATATGTCCATAGATAATATGTAAATGAATATGACTGTGATCCAATAAAATGTTATTTATAAAAAAAGACTTTGAACTGGATTTGGCTCCTGAATTGTAATTTGCCAACCCCTGGTCTAACCCATTATGCAGGATATCTTATAAATTTAATCATTATTGGGATCAATATATTGAGGTAGATGAATAGCATGTGTGGTTATTATGCTCTGAAAGATTAAAGTCCTGAAATTTTTTAAAAAGTCCTGAGAAAATGTAGTCAATGTATTTTTCAATAACCCCAGAAACTTTCTTTTACTATTTTATTAGGTGCATGGTATCTCAAAGGTACAAATTGGGGTGATATATGAATTTGAAAAATTGTCTAAATATTATGTTAGCCACCCCTCTTTTTTCATGTTTTTTTAAAATTTATTTTTAATTGAAAAATTATATATAATTATGGTGTACAATATGATGTTTTGATATATGTATACATTGTAGAAGTCACGCCTCCTTTTGACATTAGTAGCTAGTAAGTGACCCAGTAGACTAACTTAAATTTAACTTACTTTTTACTCATCTCAAATGCTTGTGTCTCTGTAACAACCTTCTGCAGTCTCCTAGTTAGAAAGAAGGTCTCCATTCTTGGCATCGTATTCTGCTTCATAGCTATTTATGACATTAAAAGAGCATTGTGGCATAGAAGTTACAAACATGATTTGTAAAGCAAGACTCTGTGACTTAATGCTTGTATGATGTTCTTAAAGTTACTTAAACCTCTGTGGATTTTACTTTCCTCAACTATCAAATGGTAATAATGATAGCTCCCATCTCATAGGGCTTTTTATGAGGATGACATGAGTTATACACATAAGTAAAGCATTTAGAACAGTGATTGACAAATAGTAATTGCTTAATAAATCATTATCATTAGAGTTTCTTTATTAGACTGTAAGCTCTCCAAGGGCAAAAACGATATTTTGCTCTTTGAGTATAAAGCAATTTTCGTGGAGGACACTAATATTTAACATATGGTAGCTAATGTTATTACTGTTATTATCCTCACCTGGTGTAAACAATCCTTAACTTTTTGTTAAATCAAATTGTTTCCATACCCATGTTTATTCTTTGGTAAAGGTGTTAGCTTGCAGTAAAGTCCACAGTGTAAAGAGAAACAAGGTAAATCAAGGAATGTTGAAAGAAATTTTACAAATTAGCTAAATTACTGTGAGTCAAGAATAATTTATGAATCTGTGAGTAAATAGCAGCATCCACCTGAGCCATCTCAAGGTCTTTGTGGCTCAATACATTTGTTATTTGTTAGCATTGCTGCTTTTAATTTCTCTCAGCCTAATGGGCAGGGTAATAGCTCTATTTATGCTAACTTGAGTCACAATGTATGGGAACAGAAATTTATCAAACAGTCTTAATATATACCAACTCCTTTTTCCTAACACACAATGCTGGTATCTCTGCTGCTATACCATCCTCATTGTAATCTCTGGTGCTTGTTAACTTTAGTTTTGGGCTGGTCTTCCACTTAATGCACCATGATAATTTCTCAGTGAAATCACTGAAGTTCTTCACTTTTCCTTTTTCTCCCTCTCACATTCAGATTCTGCCCCCCCCAACTGATGCTCAATTTTACTCTTCATATTTGCATTAGTGTCTTAAACTTCACCCAATATGGCTATTTTTGTCCATCGGGCTTAAAAACTATCTACAACTTTTATTTAGTCTCAAGTTATCAGAATTTTTTTCTTTGTCTTTGGATCATTTCTTTATTAGAAAAACCTCCCTCAGGCTATTCCTGAAAATGTGTTAACAGCCTGGCCAATTAGGAGACTCTGGCAGAGGTGGGAAACCTATAGCCTCAAAGTTTATTAAAAGGATTTGTTCTGTAAAATTTGGATTCCATCAAAAGGCTGCACTCAGGGATCCAGAAGGCCACACCTTCCCCACCCCTGCTGTAGCTTCTAGAAAGCTGATTGGTCAAGAATCCCAGGAATTTTATAATAGACTTAACCTTAGTGCTGATTTTTCTTAAAATATGTACATAATCCCTTGGGTTCATCATTCACTGGTTTTATAAAAATAAATCTTCCTACTTTGAATGCTAAACTTAGAAATGAGCTTTGAATAAACAGTGCTGTTCTGGGGCTCAGTTTATTTTCTTGTCAAGATCTTTAATAGCTCTTCTTTTTTTGTGTGTGTGAGTGCAGTTGACTATTATGATAAAATCCATCTAATTAGCTATCAATATTTGACAGAGTACTTTTTAGTAGTGCCATTCATTCAACTCAACAGAGCAGTCATTTCAATCAAGGAAACCACACCAGCCATTCAAATGAGAGAATACTGCCAGAGTTGGATTTCATCTTAATGGGCTTCATAAAGAAAATAAAACTTCAGGGTTTCTATTAGCCAATATATCTCATTAATATTGTGACTGAGCCTGTCAGTATCCATTCTCAAAGCCATCAGTGTTTAGAACTCATCCTGAATAGATAAGACAAAAGGGAAAACAGACATTATATATGTTGGTTTTCACTTAGCAACATGTAGATTGACCTTTTATCAGATCAAATGTATATCACACGTAGCCTCATACATGCCATTGACCTTTTTTCTTTTGCTCTTAATTTTCATATAGGCAACTATAGCTCTGTTATTTAATTTCTGGGAAAGTCCGAGCATGTTACTTTATTTCCCTTAGTGTTATTCTCATTCTTTGCAAGGTAGGAATAATGGCATTAGAAGTAGTAGTCAGTTTTTGTTGTGTAACAACCACAGCCTTATAAGAATACATATTCACTGTGGCTTACGTGTCAGCAGGTCAGCTGGGGTGAAGCTGATCTTGGCTGGGCTGAGCTGGGCTTGTCTCTGGGCTCTAGGTTGGACTTGGGTCTGCTCTAAACTCCCCTCATCCTTCTGAGACCAGCTTTCTGGGACACATTCTTCTCGTGGCAATGGCAAAAGCCCAACTGTGCAAGCACATTTCAAGCCTTTGCTTTCATCATGTCTGCTAATATTCCATTGAACAAAGCAAGTCACAAGTTCAAAATAAATGGGATGAGAAAGTGCTCCTTTTACAACAGGGGGTGGGGTAGGAAGTGAATACTTTCTGAACAATAATCTACTGTATTGAACCTCATATGCTGATTGGGATGGTTCTATGAAATTAGGTATACGAGAGCTCTTTGTCAATTGTAAGGTACTGCGTAACTATGACATTTATAAGTGCTCTGTCACTATAAAATTCTAGCAAGATTCCTTTTGATACTGACCTACTATCCATTCCATAACTTTCTGGCAAGAAAAGCCATACACAAGGCTTGTTAGCAGCTGTTGACTTAGAGTACTGAGGTATCATTGTACTTTATTATAGTGGGAGGCTAAAAATCAGGAGTATCTATTACAGTCTAGGATGTTTAAACTACTTCTTGGCTTACCATAAGACTTTAAATTCAAGGAGAGAGCAAGCCGAGGAAAGAGGATTACGCTTGAACAGTCTTCATGATAAAATAGTAGTAATTAGTTTGAGCAAAATCCCATAATAGTTTTTTTTCCACACTTTGCAGGAAACCAAATGGCAGACAGATAAAACAAATTACTTTACTCGGGGTAATTAGCAAGCGATTATAAGGTTCTGCCTATGTTCTCCCAGGAGTACAAATATCATGACCTGCTTTTCAAAGAACTTTATTTTGCTTAATACCTAATCCATCTAAACTCACTGCAAAATCTGACAGCAACCTTGCCACAAACACTGAACCACTCAGAGTACCTGGGAGACTACAACAATGCTGATATAATAATGAGAGGGAGGAGGGAAGAAGAAACACGATGTTTTTCTTTTATTTTCTTATTTATTTTACCACCGTTGTTAGTTCCCAATTTGCATTTTTCTTTATGTAGGCATCACACAGTTTCTAAGAATTAATACATGCATTTTTATGTACCAATGTCTAGAATTGTGAACTAAAATATTATTGTGTCTTTAAGTTCAGAGCATTTGATTTGATAACATCATTGAGAGAGAGAATTGTCCTCTTGATAGAGGTCGTAGAAAATTCAAATTAATTCCTAATCAAATATGACTCAGGAAAACAGATAGTTCACATAATGTTTTGATTGAAGGACACTGAGACCTTCAGGATAAGGTTGCTGCCAACTGACAAAAATAAGGCCATCTCTCTATACTGAAAGTAAGGGGAAGACAACACAGCAATACAGGCTTTGGACATAGAGGCTATATGACCTACACATGTTAAATATGGTAACTCCCTAAGACAATCAAATTTTTATTGACATATATCATTTAAAAAATCTTCTCTAATATATTTACTACAAAGGAAGATATACACATGGAGTTTTATATTTTGATGGGATTAATTTTTTCTTTTTAATGTATAAAATTCTGAAAATAGTTGTGTCGTGACTTAATTTTTAAATTCTCAGTTATGGAACTTCTTTTTTCAGTACAGTGATTTTTTTTTTCTAGTCAGTCGAGTCTTCCTAAGTGTTTATCATCTTTTCATTTTTACATGCAGTCGTATTTGGAAATATTTTGTAACTTATTTTAGATATTTGCAGACACAAAGTTTGCTTCCATTCCATACTGATTTTTAAGTGCTCTGTATTATAGACATGCTGATTTTCTTTTTTGTTTAATAAGAATCAGAAGGATTGGATTCTTAACATGTGGAAGTATTTGAGAAAGAAGAAATGTCTAAGATGATTGTAGAGCACTGAATATGCTTGACCTGACATTTCATGGAGTGAGTTTATTAAGCACAGCATGATTCCCTGCCAGATAGACACAGTCTTGTTCTGAGTTTAAGTCCAAGCTCTGCCACTTTGTTTGTGTTTTGTAAACTACCTGGGCAAATTATTTGATCTTACTAAGACACCATTTTTTTATCTGCAAAATTGAGCCAGTGATACTACCTACATCAGGAGGTTGTTGTGAGCATCAAATGGGATAATGTACATAAAATAACATGGTGTTAATATGCAATGAATTTTATTATTAAATAGATCAGAGTAAGATGAACTGGCATATATTATACTGAAAAATCAAATAGTGTGTCGATTAAGGTAAATAGGCCAAGAATCTAAAAAAAAAAAAATAAAAAAGAAACCCTTGAGACACATAACTGACAGGATACTAGAAATAGAAACAATGTTGTCCTAGCCAAATAAAGAGGTGAGTGCTAAACATTTTTTCCCTTATGAAAATTAGAGTTGAGATTGGATTCTTTAGTCATTAAAGTGAATAGATTATTCTTCTATGTTAAATCTACAAGTCATATTATAAAATATTAAAATTCAGTTTTGTTTTTTTTATTTAGTTGGACATTTTGGTACATTGATTACATTATAGGCCCTGATTTTGTATGCTTCTCTGATCCATGCCCTGTGGGAGTGCCCACCCACACTGACTCTGCACTTGGTCTGGAAGATAGCTAGTCTGAGATGGCCTTGGCTGAGAAAATTAGACTTTCCTCCATGCTTCTCCCACATTTCTCCAACAGTCTAGCCCAGGCACATTCTCGTAGTGGAGGAAAGGGGTCCAAAAGAGGAAGCAGAAATATGCAACTGCTTTTTCAAGTCTCTGTTTACATCAAACTTGTTATTATTTAATTGGCAGCTCTTTTACTTTTTCCCCATAGAATTTTCCTAGGAATAATTTTATATAATAGATCCTTAGAAAATAGATTGTATTTCCCCATGGGAACAATGCTACATTTAGCAGGGATGATTCTGACTTTTCATTTTCCAGTTGGTATTCAACCTGTTGATTATGTAACATTCATCTAAAATCTATTTCCAGGCCAGATGCAATGGCTCATGCCTGTAATTCCAGCACTTTGGGAGGCTGAGATGGGAGGATTGCTTGAAGCCAGGAGTTCAAGACTAGCCTGGGTAACATAGCAAGACCACATCTCTACAAAAAATAATAACAAAAGAGTTAGCTGAGCATGGTGGTGTGCACTGTAGTCTCAGCTACTCAGGAGGCTAAAGCAGGAGGATCGCTTCAGCCCAGGCTTTTGAGGTTGCAGTGAGCTATGATCATGCCACTGCACTCCAGCCTGGGCAACAGAGTAAGACCCTGTCTCTAAAAATCATCATCATCATATAATAAAAAATAAAAAAAAATAATAATAAATAAAAGCCATTCCCAATGGACCCCTCGTTTACCCTGATTAAACAGGCCCTTTACAATCTGACCCTTTCCTATTTCACCAATATCATCTGTCACTACTAATTTTACATTCTACATTCTAGCCTCATATTCTTTGTTTGTTTGTTTATTGAGACCGAGTGTTGCTGTGTTGCCCAGGCTGGTCTCAAACTCCTAGGCTCAAGCGATTGTTCCACCTCGGTCTTCCAAGTAGCTGAGATTACAGACGCGGGTCATTTTGCCCGGCTCTAGCCACATATTGTGACAAAAATTTCCCAAGTATACACTGCTCTTCCTTATCACTCTGCCTATTTATATACTGTTTCATTTATCTGGAAAACTCCAATTATTCCTCCAAACCCTGATTTAAACATTTTCTCCTATTTCCTCCTATTTTTCCAGGGAGAGGTTTGTTACTTCTTCCATGCCGTTCATTGTATAGTTTAACTAAACTTGTACTATAACAATTACTACAGGTATTTGTAGCATTTATTATAATTATATAAATACAAATGTAATTATTTATGTCTGTTTCTAAAATTAGTGTGAATATGTGAAGTCCTAGTAATATTCTTAATCACTATGTCATTTTCTTTCATCCTAAATGGCAAAGGCAATGCCTTGTGTTGAAAATATATTTGTGAAAATCTGATTCAGCATTAAATGAACAAAAGAATAATGATGAACCTGTTTTAAAAGCTAAGATACAAAATTGTAAGCTGTTAAGTAACTGAAATTTGAAAGATTAAAACAAGAAGAAAAATTAAAGACCATTTAGGCAATCATTATTTTATAGATGAGGAGTCAGTTGTTTAACATTAGTTCTGTAGTTAAATTGATTCAATGCTCACCATTAGAACTTTCATGTTATGGCTTGTTTGGTTCCTTTCTTGTTGACTGGGATTTTAGCCTTAAGCCTATATTTCCACAATCCAATAAGTTTTTATTTTAATGTTTTGAAATTTTTCTTGTAGAGAGCTTACACACCTTTCATGAAGTATTTATTCCTAAGTATTGTTTGTTCATAGATTTCTTCTTTAAATTTCCAATAGTTCATTACTGCTATATATAAATACCATTGATTTTTGTGTTCTGACCTTGTGTCCTATGACCTTGCTAAATTCACTTATTTGATCTAGTTTTTTCTATAGATTCCTTTTGATATTCTAATATACAATCATGAAATTCAGGAATAAACAGTTTTTATTTTTCTTTCCAATTTTTTATGCTTTTTATTTCTTTATCTTACCTTCTTGCATTAGTTGGGATCATTTTATTTTATTCTATTTTGGTAAAAACACTTAACATGAAATTTATTCTTTTAATGATATTTTAAATTACATAATACATTATGATTGACTGTAGGTACAGTGTTGTACAGCAGATCCCTAGAGTTTATTCATCTTTCTTGACTGTATCCTTATGCCCGTTGATTAGTAACTCTCCATTTACCCCTACCCCAAACCCCCAGTAACCACCATTCTACTCTTTCAATTTGTGAATTTGACTATTTTAGATATCTCATATAAGTAGAATCATGCAGTATTTGTCTTTCTGTGTCTGTTTTATTTCACTTAGAATAATGTCCTCAAGGTTCATCCATGTTGTCCCATATTCAAGAATTCCTTTATTTATAAGGCTGAATAGTATTCCATTATATGTATAGACCACATTTTCTTTATCCCTCCATCTGTCAATGGACATTTAAGTTGTTTACACGTCCTGGCTGTTGTGAATGGTACTGCAATTAACATAGGAATGCTATTATCTCTTTGAGATTCTGATTTCAATTCTTTTGGATAAATACCCAGAAGTCAGATTGCTATAGCATATGGAAGTTCTTTTTAAAATTTTTTTGAGAAAACTTCATACTGTTTTCCATAGTGGCTGCACCATTTTGCATTCCAGCCAACAATATGCAAGTATTCCAATTTCTCCACATCCTTGCAAATACTTGTTTTTTTGATAATAGCCATTTTGACAGGTATCCCATCAGAAACGAAGAAGTAAAATTGTCCCTGTTTGTAGGCAACATGATCTTATATATAGGAAACCCTAAAGATTCCATAAAAAAGTTGTTAGAACTAATGAATGAATTCATGACATTTTATGACTTGGAACTAGATAGACTTCCAGTTACCTCATAGCCTACCCATATCCATGATCTTCATTGGTCTAAATATAGAAATTTCAATTCTGCCTCTCAAGATCCTGTAAGAGAGTCAAGGGCAAGGGAAATTAGTTTTGGCTTTCAGCATCCTTCTTCATTTAAATCAAAAATTCACTGAATTTTGGAAGATATTATTTGCAAACTGTGGGTTGGGGTTACTGCTATTTACTAGGTCCATGTAGATGATTTTTTTCCCCATTTATTCTGTTTTGGAGGTATTCAGAGAGAGAAGTGTAGAGTAAATGTATTTTTATTATAACTCTATCAGAGTTTTTTGGATGGGTCTGAAGGTGGATTTTGTTACCTCCAATGATAATAAACAAATATTTATTGGGCATTTCACATGAAAATTACTAAATTAAGCATTTTCTATGGGCTTATATAAGACCACCCTATTATTATGCCCATCAATTTATAAATAAGGAAACAAAAGTTTGGAGAGTTTAGCTGACTTCTCCATGCTTGTGCATGTGTTAAATGACACAGACACAGGATTTGAATCTAGTTCTGGAATCTACTCATAACTGCTACACCACTCTACATCCAACATTAGAATAAGTCTTTTATGAAAGAGGAAAACTTTTCAGCTTCCAGAATCATCAATGTTCTGGCATTTGGTTGGTTAAAAAGTCACAAAATGTCACAAGAATGAAGAAAAAGGCACTGTAATCAGACAACTCAGTGGTCAAGTGGTTGGTGGAAACATCACTGCATGGGGCAATGGGGAGCCAGGAGAACCACTGTATTTGACTTTCTCATATGTGTGCCCTGCCCATCAAGACAAAGGTCTTCTGAAGTCTCTAAAAATATTTCTTCATACATTTTTTATGTTCTCTTTGATTAAAAGAACTCTCCACAGTGGAGTGCCAGAAACTTTGTCTTCCAGTGGGGATCCAGCTGAGGAATCCTGAAAAGACTAGAAGTTCATTCTGAAAATTCAATATTTATGTAGCAAATTTGTGCAATCAACTCAAACGTCGTATTAGCTATATCTTATTACTCTGAAATAGTAATGAATACTGGAGATCTTTGCATAAGACTGAGGACATGCTGGAATAAAGGCAAGGTAGGAAAAAAAAATCAGATTGTCTGTGACCGACTTTGTCTGTACTTCACTAGGGAAAGGTCAAAAACTCTGTCCTGTGCCAATGTTGCATTCATCCTTTCTGCAAACCCTTTCAAAAGAGGTTAGGTTCCTACTACTTTATTACTACAATAAAATGTATGTCCAGAATTCTGAAATGGAAGAGCTGCTGCTACAGAAGCTGTAATAGAAGAAGCTGTAACTTAAGTGTCGGCTTGAAAAATTGCCATAAAGGCAATCTGTTATAGAGAAAATACCTTATAATTTCTCATTGCAGAATATGCACCATCAGATATGAAATGTCATGGACACTGACTTCTTTCAAGAGTAAAAGATTTTTGCTTTTGTATGTCTATCCTTGTTGTTCTTTTTTGATTCTCTTTTATATCTTCTTCTCATTCATTTCAGAGTAGATTTTCCTGTCCCTAAGAACTGGTATGATGGGAGAGGCACATCCATTTTTTTGGTCGCTTCTTTTCACAGATTATAAACTGTGTTTTTGTAATTATATGCATCATAGATGCAAGCACTGGATTTACTTTGGAGAAAGAAGGTAACAGTCAGGGTCACCCTTCTGAAATTTTATAGTAGAACAGGAAATTTTTATGATGTAATGCACTGGCATCTTCCAACGAACATTGTCTTTGCACACTAGAAAAAGTTGATTCACATAGTTTTATATGCCTGAGTTAGCTTCAAAATCCTCTGTGAAATAAATGACAGACAGAAGAGACTTTACACAAACATGGGACACATTTTCTTAGTTGCCATAAAGGAAACTGTGATGTAATAAACAAAAGCCAATATTGTATTAATATTTTAATATATCTAACAGTAATATTTGTACTGATGCAAATTGGGGGAAACCCACAGATTCAAGCCATTTGAATCCTTTAATATACTATTAAATCATTTTATGGCATAAACACCAACATTATGCTTTTATGTTGCTAAGAATTTATAAGGGAGATATTTTTACCTTCCCATGCCCACCATCTTCATTCTTTTAAGTAATGTCTCTCTTTTGAATTGCCTTTTATTTAGCTTACCTCGTGCTTTCATACATATTACGTAACTTGTTCCTCACAGCAATTTTGGCACATGGGACGACTATTTTCATTTTACTAATGTGGTAATGGAATTTCAGAGAAGTTCAGTTAATCTAGAAAGTGAAAGTTAGAAACTAGAGGCTCAGAGCTTTTGAATTGTATGCCAGAACAAGGGGTAGGTTGGCTGTAAGAGTCTCAGCACCAAGTGATGTTCCCATTATGATGGTCACTATGAATGGGTAGCAAATAGGTCTTTAGTTCATTCTACTACTTCCCTCTTTCGGGTGTGGTGTAACAGGGGCTTGTATATAATATAAAAGATAAACGTTCCATTGAAACTGCAGAGATGTTTAATGTGATGAGAACTGAAACGATCATTTGATCAGAGACCATTTTTTAAAAAACAGTGTAAACCCCAGGACAAATTATTTTGCACCTCAGTGTGTTCTCTTGGGTACTATGATAACTGACAACTAAACCCACCTGAAATGTCACTGTGTCAAGAGCTGCGGATGCTCTCATCATCCTCACTGGGGTCCTGATCCCCATGGGTGGAATTCACTCATATGTTGCCCAGTCCATATAGGATGATTTAGGCGAGTACTTTAATTATGAATTTACCTCCCAGAGGAACCAGTTAACTGCCCAGTTAACTGTCCTCCCATATTATATTCTTACTTATGCTTTTGTGTTTTTGTAAAAGTCACTCTGCACATGGGGATTCTTTATCCCTTCTTTTTTGCTATCCAAATCTCCTACGTCATCACTCCATTTGAAGTTTGATTTTATTCTTGGAAATTTTCTCAGTCCAACTTAGCTCTCAAATAGCCTATTTGCCTTAATCTCAGTAACATTTTATAGAGTCTTCATAGTTTAATATTGGATTTTGTCATTCTCTTGTGTCATATTTGATTGTATCACATTCCCTTAATGTATTATGCATCATCTTTCCTACCAAACGGGGAACTCTTCAAAAACAGGCATTTGAATTTTGAGGGTCTCATGGGGAATCAGATGGAAACTCAAGTTGGATGATTTTAGAAGGGGTTAATAAAGGACTATTTATTTATACAAAGGTGTGGAGAAGATAGAAGGAAACCATTGAGGCAGTATCCTGGTTAATAATGGCATTATCTTCTCTAGAATCAAAAGAGTGAATGGAGTAGGTTCCAAAACCCAGAGGCAGAGAGGGCAGTGTGAAGAGGGCCAGCTGACAAGAGCTGTGACCTAGCCAGCCTTCAGTGACACTGCCGGGGATAAATTCAGTTGGCCTTCTGTATCTGCAGGTTCTGCACCAACAGATTCCATAAACTGTGGATTGAAAATATTCAGGGGAAAAAACAATAAAAATAACAATACAACAATAAAAATAACATAAATAAAAACAATACAACTATTTATTTAGCATTTACATTGTGTTAGGTATTATAAGTAATCTAGAGATGATTTGAAGTATACAGTAGGGTATGCATAGGTTACATGCAAATGCTATGCCATTTTGTTGCATATAAGGGACTTAAACATCTGCAAATTTTGGTATCACAGGGAGGCCCCGGAACAAATTCCCTGCAGATACTGAGGGACTACTGTACTCATCTCACTCTCCTCTCACCATTTCGCCTCTTGCTGGGGTTCCTTATTGGTCAAACACAGCCAGAAGCCAGAGGACAAGTGAACCTATAAAGGTGATTCATACACATCTCCTTTCTGGGGCACAAAGCAGAATGTAAAATGCTGAAGAGTGGATCTGGAAGGGCAATAACCAGTGATAACAAGTGATAACCAACACAAGCATCATACCATTTATTATATTTGTTTTGTTTCCCTCAAGTTCCTAGCACATTGTAGAGCTGACAATTTGTAGAACCAAAATGGCAGGACCATAAACACTAAACATTGCACATAGCTGCTACAATCACTCACCAAAGAGAATCTTCCTGGATTTTTATAATACACATTTCACTGGATGATAGTTTTATTATTCATCAAAATATTTGGTTGCAGCTAACCAAATATAGAATCATCATTAGAAATACCATCATTAAAGAATGTAAAGAACAAAATGTTTGAGAATATAACAGTGACTTGATAAGTGGATGGCATGAGGCCAGATCTGACTAGGCTGATTCACTGTTTCATCTAAAATCAGTTTTATAGCTTCTTGTATTTCAATTATTCCTTAGGAAAGGCATCTTTTGGTTTGGAAGTTTTGCTTATCTCCAGAAAAATGTTTTATTTTTATTTTTATATTTCCTGTCATTTAAATTTCAATTAAGGCTACGAAAACCCCACAAAAATTCTTCCTTCCAGCACTCTAGCACTTTGCCTACTTGAGACAAAATATATTAGAGCTGATCTCAGGCATCTAAGGTAGCAAAACCAATAAAACATTTTCAGTTATGGTTTAAATGGAATTGATTTGAATTAAAGTCTGTTGAATACATAATGGTAAAGAAAACAACTTTTAGCTAGTAAAAACTTTGGGTTTGAAAGATACTACAATACTATAGATAAATGACAAAAGGCATCCGAACAAATGCTGTTGAACATCGAAGTCACTTTAGTGTCAACTGTTTTGGGAGAATATGAAGCACACTTGATTAATTTTATCCTAGGATTAAATAAAAAAAAAAAGAAAAAAAAGAAAACTCTGCCAGAGATAAGGAGAGAAGAACAGAAATAGCATAGTTGTAGGACATATCCTTTGATCCCAGGATGCTAAAGCTTATTTAAAAATCCCAACGTTGCTGAAGCTAATGATGGTATTAAATTTGGAGTTGAGTAATGCACTGTAAATTTTATTTATTTGTTCATAGACACACAAGTATTACTTTTTTGATCTTCTTAATTTGATATGTGAAGTTGATATTTCTTGGCAGGCAGTTATTAAACATGAGAGAATTACACCAAGAGAGTGGAAGGATAACTGATAGAAATGATAAGTGACAAGGTATACTGATTTAAATAGTCATTGATTTCATTTTGACGAAAAATGATTATTTTGATATTACCTCCACTTATTTGGTACCTGCATGAGGCAAGGAGTGGGCAGCCAGTTTTTCTTAACACCTTGCTTTGCTTTCTTATGGGCTGCCATTTCCTCTTTTATTAAACAAATCATGTCTTCTATCAACTCCTTCTAAATTGACTTTGGACCTCTTTCTTCTTAGAAATTAGGGACACCAAAAAGCTAGCCATGTAAATGAGACTTGTTTTTGAATTCCAAATGTCTTCCTCATTTCTGAGTAAGAGAGTGCTCATCTCTCAACTTTCACAATATTCAAAATCAATTCTTGCAGCAAATATCAAGTTTTTACTATGTACCGGTTTATAAGCACTGGGCGTAAGAGGGGTGAACATTACAGAAAAGGTCCATACTCCTGACTAGCATACATTAGAATGTCAGGAAACAGGAAATCAACAAATAGATGAATGAGCTATTTTCAGTGTAATGAAAGAAAATGTGTAATGATATTTAAGTGTAATGAAGAAAACAGTAGGATTATGTGATAGAGAGTAAGTGTGTGGTGTGTGCATGTGTGTGTGTGTGTGTGTGTGTGTGTGTGTGTGTGCAAGCTATTTTAAATTGAGTGGTCTTGGAGGGCCTTTCTGAAGGGGGAATATTTAAGTTGAGACCTGAATGACAAGTAAGAGGAAGATCAGAGGACAGGATGTTCTAGCCAAATTGAAAAGCAAGTGCAAAGCCCCTAAAGTGAAAACATGCTTGCTATGTTCGTGGTAAACAAGAAATGGTTAAATTCCTTTAGAGAAAAGCCTACAGCGATATTTTATTTGGCACTTGAAAAATCATGTTGGTCTAAACTTATGTTATTAAATGGTCCCAGGGTATTTAAAAATTAAAAGTTCATTAATAAAAATTATAATCTGATTATGACTTTTGAAATGGGTCGTTATTTAAATATATTTCAAATTATGTAATTTTCACAAATTAGATCATTCTGTTTTAGTAACAAATTGATCAACTTATGTTTATTGAGCACCCACTGGGTGCCATATGTATCATGAGCAGTAGCTGGAAAAAGGCATAATCTCATAAAAAGAAAGTTAATGATATAGCATCATGCCTAAGTACAAACGCATCATGAAATGATAAAGAGGAAAGCTGGGTTGCTCGTGGATCACAGCGCTCAGGGTGGCTTCTTGGAAGAAATGGGATTTGAAGTGGCAGGAAACAAGAATTAAGTGGCTAGAGACTGGTAGGGTTTGTGGTAATGAGAAGAAGTGATGGGGAACAGTGGCATCATCAAATCCTTCCAGTGCTGCTTATTGCCTTTTTTTTTTCATATCATGAAGTTGAATTGAATTTTAAAAAATTTTGCATTTGGCATGATCAAAATATATATCTAAAACATTAGGAAATAGTGAGAAGCTTTTCATTTACAGGAATGATTTTTTCTATGATATTTATAATACAACAAGGCTTCCTGGTAGTTCACATGAAGAAAACTCTAGTCCCAAAGGTGTTAACTTTTTATTTGCAATCAAATGAAACAAGTGTAACGTCATTCATATTGAAAAATAAGAGGAACATGATGTAATTGTTGATATTTACCAATTGTTGATATTGATAGGTACCAATTGTTAATATTTACCCCATTTCATCTACAGTGAAGTAGATGACTTGGGGTTCTTGGGCCCCATAAATCACAGCCACATTTTATAGTGTCTTCTAGGTAGCGTTCCTTGAAGGTGAATCAAGGTTGTTGATGTTGCTAGACACCTGTCAATGGAACCTGCTTGATACTGAGGAAGGGTGGCAAGCAAATAAAGAAATGCAACTCAGTGACCAGTTAAATGAATGGTGTAAATGGACTCTGAGCACCTCACTGACTTTCACTGGTCATTGAGTCAGGTCCATGCTGTTTGTTGGGGGTGAGTTCAGTAACTTTTTCTTCCTTTAATCATCTGCTTAGTGTCTTTCTCTCTTGAGGCCACAGCTGCTACAGGCTGAGATGTTTGTGTGTGTGTGCATGTGTGTGTGTGTGTGCACATGTGTGTATTTTCTTGAGGTCTTAGCGTAGTTCTCAAACCATTATAATCATTATAATTACCTGGGGGTCTTTTACAAAATATGGATACTTGGGACTCACCCTAAATCATTTAGATAAAGATCTCTGTGCTAAGACCTAGGCACCAGTATATATTGTTAAAGCTCCTAGTGCTTCTAAAGTTCAGCAAGTTTTGAGATCCACTGACCTCTCATGGCCAGCAGTGAGAGGACAAATGCCTTAATTTGTATGCATGCCTGTTTGTCAGATGCTTTAAATGAAGTCATTAAGCAAAATGTATTGCCAGAGTTCGGGTCATTGAGTTTAAAATCAAATGAAATGCATTTCTGGGTGATAGAACGATAAGGACATAAAGAGAACCAGAGTGATATACACAGGTGTAACACCATCTCTGATGCAGCACTGATGCCAGCCCAAAGAAAGCTAGTGCCCAGGTCACAGCAGCAGAGATGCATTTAAGAAGGATCAGTGACTTCACAATGCCATTACACCAGGTATAACATGGCACTGGCATTCTACAACCCGCCCCTTGATCAAGAGGATGATCCTCATTTGTATAACAGGGCTAATCAAGCTGTACTAACCTGCTTCACATGGCTGTTTAGAGGGTCTTATGAGACAGCATTGTTCTGATTCCTTTGTGAAGTAAAGTAAGAATAAAAAAGAAATAAATAATCCACATGTGGAAATCTTTTCTAGCATCAAGTGCCATATAATAGCAAGGACTCATCTTTCTCCTCAGTGCAGCATAGTCACTATGTAGGTTGAGCTCTTTTTCAGACTACTGTAAGTGGTAAAGCAGTCACAGACAGTATAGAATTTGGACTCGGATATCAGATTTAACTGTGGCTATGACTCTTACTTGCTAAGTGACCTTGAGCAGCTTCCTTGACTCATCTGAACCTCTGTTTCTCTAAAATGTGGATAATTATAAAGTGTGAGAATTACAGACATTTTGGTTGTAAATTCATTCTATGAGTATTTTTTGATTAGCTACAATGGGTCAGGTATTGTTCTAGGCACTAAAGATAAAACTGAAAACAAAACAAAGTCTCCAGCTATCATGGAACTTATAGGGGTGTAGGGGAGCAGAAACAATAAACAAATCAATAAGCGAAGATATAGTATGCCAGGTGGTCGATAAGGGCTTAGAGAAAAAGGAAGCAGTGTAAATAGATAGGAATTCTTGAGGGAATGTAGAGGTATTGAGATTTTTGTATCAGGAAAGCCTCATCGATTAGGTGATATTTGAGAAGAGTCCTAAAGGACTTGGGCAGCTGAGTCAGGTAGATATCTGTGGCAAGTTCACTGCAGGCAGAAGACATAGCAAGTACAAAGGCCTTGAGGTGGTATTGTGTGTGGAATTATCAAGAAATACAAGGAGGCCAATATGGCTGGCATGGAGTGAGAGAGGGGGAGACTGATAGGAGATGAAGTCTGAGTAAGGAGGCCAAGTCACGGAGGCAGCTGTTCCAGAGGTTTAATGTGCGTGTAAATCTCCTGGGGGTCTTGTTGAAGTTGGGATTCAGACTCAGTAGGTCTGGGGTTCTGCATTTCTAATCCCTCCCAGGTCCACAGACCACACTCTGAGTAGCACTTGGTGCAGGGCTTGTAAGCTATTGTAAATAAAAATGTTAACTTTTGTCCTGAGTGAGAAGGGAAACCCTGGGAGGGTTTTGAGCAGACTGGCTTTTTGAAGTGATCACTGGAGCTGCTGTGATAGTGAGATACGGTCAAGAGGCCTGGCTGGCTTTGCAGACAGCAAGTCTGGATTTTGGTCCTAGTGTCGCTGCTCATTGTGTGTCTTTGGCAAGTTGCTTATACCTCTTTTTCTCCCAGCTTTTTGTTTTGAATAACATTAAATGTAGAGAAAAGGAGAAAGAAAAATGTAAAAAGCACCCTTATATCCTTTACCTAGATTGACCAATTGTTAATATTTTACTATGTTTGCTTTATCTCATATTCTAAGTACATATTATTTCTATTATTATATTAGCCATTTAAGAGTAAGGTTTTGACATAATGACCCTTCATCCATAAATATTTTACCATGTGATTTCTAAGAATTAATCTCTTCTATACAGTCAATTATCAAATTTAGAACATTTGATATTAATATAGTCATCTAATATAAAATCCCTATTTAAATATAACCAATTTTCCCCCCAAATATTTTTTATCACAATTTCCTTTTTCTGATGTGGGACTCAATCCACGATACTACATTGCTTTAATTTTCGTGTCACTTTAGTCTTTTGCCCTGGACAGTTTCCTTTTATGTTTTCTTTTTTGGTTTTTCATGCTATTGTTATTTTTGAAAAGTCTAGGACAGTTGTTTCGTAGAATGTCATTCAATTAGGATTAAAAATTTTTAATGATTTTTCTCAGGTTAGGCATTTTTGTCAAAAGATACTACATAAATGCTGTTGTGTCTTGCTCAGTGTATTGTATCCAGAGGCACTCGAAGTCAGTTTGCTTCATTTTTAGTGATGTTTTGGGTCACTGGGCTAAATTGTTATCCACAAGAATTCTCCACTGTAAAGGTACCAATTCTCCTTTGTAATTAACAAGCCATGCATGGAAAAATGCTGTCTAAATATTCTTTTCCCCAATAAACTTTTATCTAATCATTTTCTAACCATTAATAATTCTCACCTAAATAAATTATTTCTACAGTGGTTACAAAATGATTTTTCTTTTTTTCCTATGGCAAATTGGTTTTTAACTATCATTTTTATTATTTATTCATCATATTTATTATTTGGCATTCTACTGTAAAGAAGAGCTCACCCTTTATGCCTTTATCTGTCTGCCTGCCTATCATCTCTATTTATCCATCTGTCTGTTTATCCATATACTTACCTACTTATTTATCTAATGATCTATTACTTATTTCAATATGAATGCTTAGATTATTTTTTTAAAAAATTCAGTTGTGTTGTAAACAATTACTGTCATTATTCTGATGCTCAATTTGTTCTAGTTTTGCCAGTGGGAACCCATTTAATCTGGTTTCTGTTTTTGTTTTTTTTTTTTAGTTTGAGTGCTTCTTTACCTGTTTGCCTCACCAAATATTCTGGGTATTTTGGAATACTTTACCTTCCCCAGCCCTGGATCAGCAATTTCTCCTAGGAGCCTTGGTTCCTTTTAGTGGGGACTTTTACCTGTTTAAATACAAGTTTTTTTATTTATAAAATGAGATGGCATATAGTAACAAAACTCACAGAATTATTTTAGGGTTAAATGAGAAAATCTATGTAAAATACTTTTTCTTTTTGTAAAAGCACCTGATACATAGTACATGCTCACTAAATTGATTTTATTTCAACTATTTCCAAGGCATTATAAATAATGAAAGCATGGCTAGATATTTCAGGGAAAAAATTAAATTAAATGGATGAAAAAAGTAGATAAAATTTGAAACTGTGAATTAGAGTGTCCTTTGAGGGAAAGCAAAAGGTTAACAGCTTTTCATAATAGATCCATAAATATCTACTTTGCCTCTTGATGCATAGATGAGAACAGTTTCCCATCACATGTATCATTTTAGCATAAACAGTTACCAATCTTGTGCTTAAGTCCTTATGCAAATAACATAGAAAATAAGTCATACTCTCAAGGAAATGAATTCTTAGTTTTGATGATGTGGGAAGAGATTTTACATAAAATTTTCAATCCTAAAGCATTTTATTTAAAATTATTTGCAAAAATTTCTTTAAGAAAGGAGCCTCATTTGGAGAGAGATTGGTCCCATTTAGACCCAGCTATAGAACGAAGTAGCATGAGAATATAATACTAGAGTCTTACGGGTGAAGAGGAATTGACATTGCTTCACCATTTGCAATTTTCCTAACCATGAACAATCATCCTTTGCTTGAAAGGTTGATTTTCACATGTGCTAACCTTTTCTTAAAATTACCTTTAAGTTTTCTTTATTATATAAGTAATATGTGTTCCTTGTAGCACACTAGAAAATACAAATAAACAAAAAGAAAAAGAATGCTCATCATTCTACCACCAACAGGTAACCATAATTAACATTTTAGCCAATATGTTACTTTTCTGTATAATATGCATTTATATGTGTATATATTATTTACATATAACAGGTGTGTGCTGATGCTGCAATATTGCATGTAACTGCCTTTTAAAAAATAATATATCAAAAATAGTTTATATCAATAAATATTCTATAGCTTCATTTTTATAGGTACAAAATAGTGAATTATATGGTGGTATAAAAATTATTAACTAACACCCTGTTGCTGAGCATTGTTTCTAATACTTCCCTATTGAACACAATACCCCTTTACAGTTTAATTAATCACAACTCTCTTTTGTCTCTTCCACTTGACAGAGAGCTGCTTGAAGACCTATGACATAGCTTGTTTATCTAAGGTTCCCTAGCACCCGGTAGTATGTCTGGATACATTTGGTGCTCAATAAATCTTTCTTAAAGGCATGCATAATCTATAAATATCTCAATCTCATTCTGTCTTTGGGACTTTGTATTTGTGGTGGGATGCTTGGTAAGGCAGAATCTAAAAATCATTTTAGTAAAAGAAACTGGAAACTGCATTTCCAAGGCAAACAAGAGCATAGCCTGGGAGTAGAGGTTCTCTGAATCTCTTTTAAACCTCTAAGTAATATTTTAGGTATAAAAAATGGAAGGGAGATGGACACCTATAATTTTTTATGACCTGATAAAATTTGTCTCATGAGACTCCTTGGTAGGCATAGTTGTTCCTTGGGGAGAAGGGAAACATATTTGCATAAGAGCAAGGAGCTCCATGGGAGTAAAGGTGGTGACAAGCTGGTCATTGCTTTGATGAGATCGAAAATTACTAGCCCCTCTCTGATTGATCAGAAGAGATGCTCCACACAAGAAAAGTGAGAGTGTTCCTTTTCCACTAGGGTCTAGAAGGTATTAAGGGAGTCCTGGTTCTTACATATCTTGAGGTCAAGGCTTTGAGGCCCTCTGAACCCAGTTGCTTCCGTCTAACAATTCCACTTTAAGGACAGAAGATAAGCATGCAAATGACGTTTTTGAAAAGGCTATAACCTTCAGAGCTTGAGGGTTGGTTCTCTGAGCCCTGTACAAGCATCTAAACTAGTCTGGCTATTATTGTAGTAGTGATAAAGAGAGCCATCTCTGTGGGATAAATTTTCATAGCAACAGCATGTCATAGTGATGGGGCAAATGGAAGCTGAAACCTTCTACATGGCTGAGAAACTTCTTGGTCTCTTCTAGCCCGATTTGGACTGAGTCAGTGACCACAATTCTTGCACATGATAGGGGAGGTGTGCTAGTTTTTAATAGGAGACACCAGAATTCCTGCTAATATGGACTAGTGGAATAATGAGTAATTAGAGAAATAAGAGAAACATGAAACATTCATATTCCAAGCTGGCAAAAACACATTGTATTAGAAACAAGTGCTTTCTTATTGTTTTACCCTTCACCTATTCATGCTATCACCTGTCTCCAAGTGCATCAATCAGGTATTGTTATGTAATAAAACTCAGTGGCTAAAATAATTTTTTTCTTGTCTCTGTAAGGTGCCTAATTTAGGCTGGGCTCAGCTGGATAGCTCTACTTCAAATTTTGAGTCCAGACTAGTTTGGCTCCTTGTAGAAAGCTGGGCTCAGGTCTGCTTCACACATTCATTCTGGGACGCAGGCTGATGAAGCATCAGCTACCTAGGGGAAGCTCTTCTCAAAGGGATGTGAGAAGTACAAAAGGGCATGCCCTATAATGGGAGCACATTTAAAGCCTTTGTTCGCTAACATTCTGTTGATAAAAGCAAGGCACAAGATCATTTCCAAAGTTAAGAGACATGGGAATACATTCAGTCTCTAACAGAGGAATTGCAAAGTCACATACTGAAGCCTGTGGATATAGGCTGGGGTGAAGAATGGAACAAGCAAGTCAATCTATCACTCCAAAGATCATTATCCTCTTCTCTGAGCTTTTCTTTGTCTATTTTCATTCTCACTGAAGTTGCTCATTTTAGAAGTCATATAACAGGAACTTTATCTTGAGATTTAGTTGAATTTGGTCTTGTGTTGTTCATGTTCCCTAATCTTTTCTCATCAGCTAAATTAGAAGTAATTTAATGATGGAGACCATAGCTTATGTTTTTATATGTTTCCTGTATGTCCTACAACAGTGGTAAGCATATGTATTAGATACCAATAAAAACCTAAGCAATATATTTATAGAAGTCACATAAGAAACATTTCCTGGAGAAAGAGAAATCTTATAACTGCTAAGATCTTTATTTAAAATTCTCATAAAAGGTAGGTTATAAGCATATAACACCTTCTTAAAGAATTTGGCACAAACTAGACTGCCTAGACCTTTCCCAAATAAATACAAATCTGAAAGCAGAAAGAGTTGTATGTTGCTGGGCTACCTACTGCTGTAATATTAACTATTTCTGGTATAATGGTAGACTGTTTCCTCTATAATCAAGGGAGAATGTACAGATTGACAATTTTTCCACCTATTCAAATGTCTCTTAAAATATAAAATTGGTGGTAAGTAACAAGCGTTTTGCATGTGCTGGTTATTTTGACCTGATAGATTTGCAAATTTCTTATGAGCATATAAAATAAAACCTGAAGCTTATTTTCAAATACAAATCTTAGGTACAACAAATGAAGTCACATTTTTTATTTGTTCATTTGTTTGTTTGTGCTGTTAGAAAACCACTTTGCAGCAAGTGTGAGGGAGAATACTTATTAGGCTAATAACAGCAGAATCATAGAAATGAGGCATGTAGACAAATCTGCCTCTAGAAAATAATGTGGAGTTACAGAAGGTTAAGAATCTGTAAAGATCAATGGATGTCAAGATCTAAAAATAGTTAAGCAGCGTGGAGAAAAAAAGTGAAAAGAAAAAGAAAACACCAAGAAACCGCTAATCGTGTTTCAGATGGCTATTTTGTTCTTGCTCCCCGTTGCAAATTCCTAAAATTTCATTAAGAGACATTAAGAAATTCCTCCAAATGGATTATTTTTATTATGCACAGTGTCTAAACTCCTGTGTCTTTCTATTCCACTTTAGACAGGCACAATCACTTATGTATACACACACACACTTTTGACTTACATAATGAAGCACTTCATCAAATTATAACTAATTCAGTAAGAAGTGTTAATGTGAGCAGTAAAAGATGAGGATGGTTGTAATGAGTAATGGTGATTTTTAAGTATAATGCTTCCTATAGCCACATGGACATTTTCTAACAATTATTATTGAAACCTCCACATACAATTTGGGAGATAATGCATCATGCTTTCTTTGCCAGAAATGCAGATGTTTTGATGAGAGTCTTTTTCCTAATTTCCTTTCAGTTTTCAGTGGGGAATCAGGAAACGTGTTTACTCTTTACGAAGGCATCTATTTGAAATGGAACAGGAAGACTATGGCATAAAACTAGGCAGTTTTATTTGTCTACAGACATCTTCATATTTTATACATCCTGTCACTCAAATGCCAAAGGAATCCCAGAATTCCTGTTCTGTGTTCTAGGAAAATAGGTGAGAATTATAAAAAGGCTATCCTTTTTTTTCTTTCTGGTACTCTGGTATTCATAATATTGTTGGCCCCAACCTGTAACTAATAGCCCACTCTGAAATTGATAAGAAATAGTAACATGTGGTATTTTTTTTACATTAATTTACCCTTTTCTCTCATTTACCAATTATAATTTTGGAGTTATTTTCATATCCTTACCACATCCAAAGTTAAACAGCTCCAATTTCTTCCTTTTGATCTTTGGGAACCTGGATGAGGACTGGGAACTGTACAGCACATTATATTAGTTTACTGGAGTTGCCAAAACAAAGTAACACAGTCTGGGTGGCTGGAACAACAGAAATTTATTTTCTCACAGTTCTGGAGGCTAGAAGTCTGAGATCAAGGTGCCAACAGAGTTCGCTTCTTCTGAGGCTTCTCATCTTGTAGATGGTTTTCACCCTGTGGATTCACATGGACACAGACACTAGTCACAAGGATGCCAGTCATATTGGCTTAGGACTCACCCATGTGCCCTTATTTTGCGTTAATTAGCTCTTTAAAGGCCCTACCTCCAAATATAGTCACATTCTGAGGAAGTGGGAGTTAGGACTTCACAAATGAATTTGAGGAGGAGGGGCAGAAATTCAGCCCATAACACACACTTTTCACCAACTTGGTACAAGGATCTGTAGGTCACTTTATCTGTAGAGAAAAAAAATCTCTATTTCAAGTCCTATTTTTTTCTGAATCACATTGATATAAATATTTGTGGTTCAGCATATGCTTGGCAAGTCAGAAGTGCCTCAGGGATTCTAAAACGTGTTTTAGATATTCCAACACATTCCGCAGGTAATCCAGTCCTATTGGGCAGACTGCCTGGATTCAAATCTTCACTCATGCTGAATAGAGGCCAGAAGTGATTTTTTTTTTTTTGAGACAGGGTCTCACTCTGTTGCCCGGGCTAGAGTGCCGTGGCATCAGCCTAGCTCACAGCAACCTCAGACTCCTGGGCTCAAGCTATCCTCCTGCCTCAGCCTCCCCAGTAGCTGGGACTACAGGCATGCGCCACCGTGCCCGGCTAATTTTTTCTATATATTTTTAGTTGTCCGATTAATTTCGTTCTATTTTTTAGTAGAGACAAGATCTCACTCTTGCTGAGGCTGGTCTCGAACTCCTGAACTCAAACAATCCACCCGCCTCGGCCTCCCAGAGTGCTAGGATTACAGGCGTGAGCCACCACACCTGGCCCAGATGTGTTCTTTTTCAACTCTTTACCCCATGTGAACTAAGTGAGATGGAATTATTTTGAGGGAAAAAGATTATGAGTAGAAGAATCAAGGAGAGACTGTTCCTTAAACTCTTCCAGCTTTCCTCTAAAGCATCATATATATATATATATATACACACATATATTTAGTTTTCCAAAGATCTATTATCACGGGGGAGTGGCATGGTATAATTGCTTTATCATAAAATGTCTCTCCTAGGTGCATTACTACAAATATCTGAGATGTCGCATCTTTCTTTTTTCCCCTCCCTCCTTTCCTTCCTGCCTTCTCTTTTGTCTTTGTCTCTGTTCCTCCCTCCTCTCTCTTTCCTTCACCCTCTAATTCTCTAATTCACACATACACGGAGGCAGGGTCAACCTTAAGTAAACTGATTGCTAATGCAATTCATTTACCAATCATCTCTCCCTGATCACCCCAAGTCATTTGATGAGGACAATGAAGTTAATGAGGACACAGAAAGGAAGAAAAGCAGGGAAGGATAGTAATAAGGAAACAAGCACAGGATCGAGGGGGAAGGGGACAGCCTGTGACCTCAGTCAGGGGCATAGTGGAACACAGAAGGAAGGGGAAGAGTGAAGGCTTCTCCCTGTGACCCTCAGTGCATTAGGATGCAGCTGATCACATTACTCAATTGGATTTTCTAACAAATTCCCAGTTGAAGCAAAAATGTTATTCTGAGGACGATGTGTGTATAGGAATGATTATATGGCTTCGGTATGTTATTTCCTTGCTATAAAGAAGAATATATGCTTTATTTAGAGAAGTAGCACCAGCCTCACACAGTTTCCACAGGTATGAGGGATAATTTACAAAAAATATGAGGATCTACCATGTAGGAAGTATCAAGGTTGTAATGAGAAAGATGCTTTTTTTCCCTAGCAGAGGAAAAAGTACCAGCATGCTGTCACTGGGGATAGCTATGTAGTTGTTTGCAGGTCATGTTGCTCGGTAAACTGGTCCAATGCTATTAAGAAGAATTATAGAAAGCGCATTTGTTTTTCTGCTTGATGGCCAGAAGTAATTTTAATAGATTCCTGAGTTTTGTCACCAAGCAAGCCAGGAACATATGGAAATCGTTTTTAGTTGTTAATAATTTTGTTGCTGATAGGAATTGTAAAGAAAATTTATTTTAATCATTTTAGGACTTATTAAAGGGACTGCTGATAGCTGGGGGCAGGGGGGAATAATTTCTTCAGGTGTGTTCACTAACAGGCCCGTGTGAAAGTGGGATTTTAGCTGTCAGGAGGCAACATACACGCTTTGACTGTCCAAATGGCACAGGTGTTAAAGGAGCCTGGGACCCCTGCCAAGATCTGAAAGCAAAGCCTGGTGATCAATAAATATTCTAAAACATCTCTCATTGTTCCAAACATTTTCCCAGCAGAGTAAAACATACTAAAGCAGTGTGGGTCCTGGGTTCAGCCCGGGAAGGTTTTTAAGTACATGGTCCTGGCCAAATTACTTCAAATTTTTCTGCCTCAATGTCTTTATCTGTAAGAATGGTGATAACAATAACAACTGCCTACCTACAATAACACTTCAAAGGTCAAATAAGACGATGTAGGTAAGTCTCACAGCAGCAAGCCTGACATAGAGTGCGCATCCAGGAAATTATAACCGTTCTTAGTAATATTGTTGTTATTATGTTTAAAATCTGTGTCTGCTTCATTATATTAATACGTGTTAGAAAGAGAAACCCACACTGAGAGAGTATTGAGGAGAGAGTAGGCCTACGTCCAGAATTTTGATAGTATTTATTGCAAAATAATGGGTTTGCAATTTGGAAAATAGAATTTACAGCATTTTCTGCCTGGGAAAATTCTTGATGTTCTAATTTTCTTGAGTTCTTTTGATGTCTTGGACATCAACTCAAGATATATTCAGTCATGCTTTTGTTTTATTTTGCTGGTACCTTTGCTACTCAATAATATTGTTCCTATCTAAATAAGGGTTTGTGGTATTTTCCTTGGTTATTTTTAAAATGCAAAGTTTATATGACCAGAATGAGCCTTTTTTTTAACTTTTATTCAGTCTAACTATTTCCTAAAATTAAACATCTGTAACCTTTCCATTGAATGAGCAAGGTTCATGGGATGTAATTATAAAGCAACTTTATTTTTGTCTTCCAGTATTTACCTCCTTAAATTTATTCTACAGGGTTGGTTCTTTTGTTGGCCTTTGATCAAATTTAAGGAAAGTCCCATGATTTTGACGGTCACTTTTGGATAATAACACAATCTTTAGTAATTAATCTGTCCCATTTAGATATTAAATTTCATTTGAAGGTAAAGCTTCTCTCTTCTAATCTGCTTGCTGCAGGCTGGTTACTACTGGGTGGGTGGAGATTCTGGTTGGCTTGCTCTTTCTTCCTCCTCTTGCACATTAACCACCTTTTCCCCAAAGCAATTTCAGATGACTCTAGATTTAGAGCTGAGGGATGCAGAAGGGTAGAAGACGAGAACATTTTTGCTATCCTGCCATTGTTTTGTGATCTAATATCAATGTTCTCTATATCTGGCAGATATTTAAAGCTGAGTTTTTAGAGGGGCACCTTTATGGGTTCATCAGAGACCCCTCTAACCCTTTGCCTTTCTTCATGTCATTGTTGGGGATCTCTCACTTTTAGTTCCTTTGATAGGAGCAAATCTATCTCTGATTGCCCTTGGCTGGTTATGAACTCCTTCCTTAGCTCGTAGTCATCTGGTGGCACTTTGAACTTCTTTCCATTTTTCCCTTTAGCAAACTTTTGTGAACAAGACATTAGATGAAACTACACTAATTCTTTTGTGTGTAGACTGCATTTTTTTTCCCAAATTATTGTAGAAATGCACATGGTCTCCAATGGAGCAATCTTTCTTTTGCTCCTGTCTTAAAGCAGCCAACTAGCCAGATTCTGGACCCTTATATTACTTAGGGATGAGTCTTACTCTTATCCAGTGTGTTTCTCAACCTGCACAAGAAATACATGAAACTTTTCAGGTAGTCTTGTAAACCTATACTTCGCTAGGTTTAGGGAAAACAGTCACAGCAAATCGATTTCTTTCTTTAAAATTTCTCTTCTAATGTCCAACTACTTTTAATCCTTTTATATCCTCAATTTGGGTTGGGATCAAGAGTAGAGTGACATTATTTTTCTTTGACTGTTAACTGAGGGGTAACATTCCATCACTCTGGAAAATACAATTATTATGTGGGTGTATCACAAGACAGGATGCTTTATAATTTTTTTTCATTTCTTTCCTTTGGAAAAAGAGACAGGATGCTTTATTCTAAACTTAACTTTTTTTTTTATAACTATGAACCATGCCGTATTCTGTATCTTCTTTAAATTATCTCATATAGAGAAATAAAAATTGAAATATATATGTAATATATATGTGTGTATGTATAATTGTGTAAGAAAAACTCATAACATAGGATTTGCCTTCAACCATTTTTAAGTATTTCATTCAATAAGGAGATAGAATCTCATGAAAATTCAAGTTTGGTGACTACAATAGTGCCAAGCCTCATGGAGATTACCATTGGAAGGAGAGGTAGGAACAGAAACAGCTCTTGAAAACTTACCTCCATAAGTCTCCATTCCATAGCCACCTTATTAATAAAACTTGAGTGTCCCTAGTCTACCTGCTTCCTTTTGAACTGATACTTTCTGCTTATTGCCTTCCTCTTTTTCATATATCAGTTTTTAGTACATCATAATTTTGGTTTTCTCATAGTTTCTGGCTCATAATAATTTCTGTTTACTATCTTTATAGCCCTGAAAAACTGTTCATAACTCCTGCTCATCCTCACACAGTGAAATTCTGCACTCTCCTGATATTTTCTAATTTAAATTTTCAAGAGAGGAAATTGGATTGTCTTTGCTTATCTTTTCATACTATGTTGGCACTGCCAGCCAAAGGATTGGCTACCCTTGGGTCAAAATGTGGTCACATATGCCTGCCCCTTAAGCAGAAGCTGGGGACAGTTGGTTCCTGAGAAGGAACCCTGGATATGGAAGGGCACATGATTAATTTCATGTACTTAATAAAGATATTTTGTGTACATGCTTAAACAAGAATAAGTCCTTCTCTCTATATTCATTTTTGCAGTCTTCAGCAAAGAACAGGAACTCTTATAGGAGAAGGTTGCTAATAAAAGCTCTCTGAGAACAAAGAATTGAAAAATGACTTCTGCATTTCTGATTGTAGTGGATTTTGGAGATGGGGATTTTCCTGATTTGGGTTCCCCCAACAGCAGACCCTGAGACAAGGGTGCTATTGCAAATAGTTTATTTGACAGATGAAAACAGGGAACACTGGTAAGAGAAGTATAAAAATGAGACAGGGGGAAGAAGACAGTCAATGAAAAGTACATTATTAGGGGGTGACCACTGTGGCTTATTCCACTGGGTACCCCTTAGAAATGTAGAATGCACCTCAGAGTTATCCCCCATGAGGACTGAGGAAGCTGGATATTTATCCACCAGCTCCCCATCTATCATTGGCTGAGGGCTGCTTTTGGGGATATTGATTCTCTGGCACTTCTGGCTTGCACTGTGCACAGCTTATAGCTCCACACTCCCAAAAAAGCCCTTTAGCCATGAGTCACAGGGCTTTGCAGTCAGCAGCCTTTAATGTACAGGAGGGAGAGCAGAGGAGCCCTGGGGAAGACATTGACGGCACATACCCCAGCACCCCTTCCACTCTCTTCTTTTTTGAATGAAGCCTGATTTTATTCAGGTATTCACCCCTTAGGATAGGTGACCCTACCTAAAAGCTTCAGAGTAAATCTTGGTTAACCTTAGCCAGTCCTGGAGATTCCTTTCCATTTGGCATAGGTGTGAACATTCAGTGCAGTCTGGCATAAGATGTGAGATGAGATCTGCTGGAGGGCTTCTGGGAATTCTAGAACAGTAGTTTATTCAATCTCGACCCTTGATTACATGTCTATTCAATATTCCATGTGATTGAATAGGATGTATGCATAAAACACTTGTTCTATATACTGAGATGCATTGGTTGTTTCGAAGAAAAGCACATGAGCCTTTGGTTCAGCTACCAGCTGAACTAACTACTTTTTCCCCTGAAGACTGTTATTATTTGAAAGATTGGCAATAAAAATGATGGCTACCTGGACTTGGATATTTAGCAGACAGTTTCTTAAAAGTGAATGAAGTGAACCTGTTACTTCAAGGAAAATGACTGACAATATTTGTTGCCAATGATAAAATTTGAGCTTTCAAGTAAAATTTTGATTTTTGGAAAAGTTATCTGCCAAGGTGACAGCTTCCCAATACTTACAGACTCTTCTGACGAGATTAGTGGTGATATTAGCACACGTACTTTTTTGATATTGTATTATAAAATGTGTCAGCATTTAGAACATCTGCATAATTCAGTTAAGCAACATTTTCCAAATGAGTGATGTATGATGTTACAAAATCATGCATCGGTGGAAAATCCATTCGCACTATCAGATAGACTAATAGATTTTAATGTAACAGAATAAAAGTAAGTTAATTAATATGATTTCAGTTTCCACATTGCAACTAATTTTTAAGAAATTACCATTTGTTGAATTTTGATATGGTGTCAAAAAAGAATACGCACAATTATCTGAAAAGATTCTTAAAATATTCTCCCTTTTCTAACCACATATCTGGAGAAGGCCGAGTTTTCTTCATATGTTATACTTCAATTAGAATAGCATAGCACAACAGATTGAATGCAGAAGCAGATATAAAAATCCAGCTGTCTTCTATTAAGCCAGACATTAAAGAGACTTGCAAAAATGTAAAGTAATGTCACTCTTCTCACTTAATTTTTTGTTTAAGACTTTTCATAAAAATATGTAATTTATGTTAACATGTAATGGGTAGTTTAAATAATAAATATTTTAAAACTTTTCTTTTTTGTAAGATTTATTTAATAATTATTTATGTTTATATTTTATTTTTTAAAATTTTTATTTTTTTATTTCATAGTATTACAGGGTATAAATAATTTTGGTTACATGAATCAATTTTATAATGCTTGAGTCATGGTTATAAGAGTGCCTGTTACCCAAATATTGTTCAGTGTACCTGTTAGGTAGGTTTTCATCGTCCCCTTCCCATCCCTCAATTGATTTCTGTTGAGTTTTATGCACATGTGTGCTCATTGGTTAGTTCCAATTTAGTAGTGAGTATGTGGTGTTTGCTTTTCCATTCTTGAGATACTCCACTTAGGATAATAGTCTCCAGTTTCTTTCAAATTGTTGCATTAAGTTGCAAAAGGCATTAAGTCATCCATTTTTATGGCTGAGTAGTATTCTGTTGTGTACATATATCTCACTTGTTAATCCACTCATGAATTGGTGGGCATTTGGTTTGATTCCACATCTTTGCAATTGTGAATTGTGCTGCAATAAACGTTAGAGTACAGGTGTCTTTTTGATAAAATGACTTCTTTTCCTTTGGGTAAATACCCAGTAGTGGGATTGCTGGATCAAATGACAGGTTGACTTTTAGTTCCTTGAAGAATCTCCACATTGTTTTTCATAGAGGTTGTACTAATTTTCAGTTCTACCAACAATATATAAGCATTCCCTTCTCTCTGCATCCATGCCAGCACCTATTGTTTTTGGACTTTTTAATAAAGGCCATTCAGGCCATTCTTTTTTTTGTGTGTTTAATTAAAATGGGCATTTATTGATTCTAGAGGAAAATAGTCTTTATAGATACTTTTCTGTATATAGAAATTATAACCTTTTATACTATATAATTTGAAACTTCCTGAGAAGTTGCAAGGATAATATAAAAACCTTTGAACATTTTGAGGGTAGTTAGAGGAACTCTCCCATAATAAGCACCTTCTCTAACCAAACCACACAGCAGTGAGCAAAACCAAGATATTTAACATTGAAACATGCTGTTATACAACTCTCAGTCCATATTCAATTTTCTTAAATGTCTCTCTCTCTCTCTCTCTCTCTCTCTCTATATATATATATATATATATATATATTTATTTCAGAAAATTACAGGGGTACAAACATTTTGGTTACACGAATTGCTTTCGTGCCAGTTAAGTCTAAGTTATAAGTGTGCCTATCACCAAGAAAGTATGCATTGTACTCATTAGGTGTGAATTTACCCATCCTCTTCTCTCCCCTCCCACCTTCTTGGTTTCCGCTGAGTTTTACTACCATATATGCACTTGAGTGTTGATTGATTAGTTCCAGTTTAATAGTAAGTACATGCAGTGTTTGTTTTTCCATACTTGCAATACTTTGCTTAGAAGAATGATCAATAAAGGCCATTCTGATATCTCCTTGTGGTTTTAATTTGCATTTCCCTGATGATTAGTGACTTGAGAATTTTTTCATATGTTTACTGGCCATTTATCTTCTGTTGAAAAGCTTTTGTTCATGTCTTTTGCCCACTTTTTAATGGGGTTGTTTGATTTTTTTTTCTTGTTGATTTGCTTGAGTTCTTTATAGATTCTGGTTATTAGTCCTTTACCAGATATATAGCTTGTGAATATTTTCTCCCATTCTGTAGGTTGTCTATTTGCTCTGTTAATTATTTCCTTGGCTGTGTAGAAGCTTTTTAATTTAATCAAGACCCATTTATTTATTTTTATTGGTCCTGAAATTGCCATTGGAGTATTTTTCATAAATTCTTTGTCTAGGCTGATATCTAGAAGAATTTTCCAACATTTTCTTCTAGAGTTCTTATGGTTTCATGCCTTACCTTTAAGTCCTTTATCCATCTTGAATTAATTTTTGTAAGTGGTGAGAGATATGGATTCTGTTTCAATCTTCTACATGTGCCTATCCAATTTTCCCGGTATTATTTATTAAATAGGGATTCTTTTCCCCAGTGTATAATGTTGTCTACTTTGTCAAAGATCAGTTGGCTGTATGTGGATGGTTTTGTCTGGGTTTTCTGTTTTGTTCCGTTGGTCTAGGTCTCTGTTTTTGTACCAATACCATGCTGTTTTGGTTACTATAGCCTTGTAGTATAGTTTGAAGTCCGGTAATGTGATGCCTCCTGATTTGTTCCTTTTGCTTAAGATTGCTTTGGCTATTCGGGCTCTTTTCTGGTTCCACACAAAGCACAGAATTATTTTTTCTAGATCTAGGAAATGCAATGTTGGTATTTTAATGGAGATTGCACTGAATCTATAAATCATGTTAGGTAGTACAGTCATTTTAACAATGTTGATTGTACTGATCTATGGGCATGATATGATTTTCCACTTGTTTGTGTCATCTGCGATTTCTTTCCTCAGTGTTTTGTAGAGTTCTCTTTATAAAGATCTTTCACTTCCTTGGTTAAGTATATTCCTAGGTATTTTGTTTTCTTTGTACCAATTGTGAATGGTATTGATTCTTTGATTTGACTCTCAGCTTGAGTATTATTGGTATATAGGAATGCTACTCATTTGTGTATCTCGATTTCGTAACCTGAGACTTTGCTGAATTTGTTTATCAATTCCAGGAGTCTCTTGGTGGAATCTTTTGGGTTTTCTAGGTATAAGATCATATCATCTGCAAAGAGTGATAGTTTGACCTCCTCATTCCTGATTTGGATATCCTTAATTTTTTTCTCTTGTCTGATTGCTCTAGCTAGGACTTGCAGCACTATGTTGAATAGAAGTGGTGACAGTGGGCAACCTTGTCTTGTTCGAGTTCTGAGTGGGAATACTTTCAATTTTTTCCCAGTTTCCATGGAAGCCTCAGCCTGTTGCACACTCCTGCTCCGGTGGGTTGCAGGGGGTGGCTACTTGCCAAATTCTCAGCCTAAACTGCTTTTCCTGTTGTAGTGGGTAGGGGAGGTGCAGGGAAGGAAGCATCTGGCCTCTGGTGACACTCTCCTTCGAGGCGAGCCCCACACAGAGTGTCCAAGCTCCAGGATCATGTAAGTTCTCCCCACTATTCTATGTTTGCTGCTATGTCTGGGCTTGTGGGAGTGGAAAAAGCCTCCAAGAGACTTGGTAGTCTGCTGGCTCCTGAATGCCTGTGGAAGAGTGACAGGGATCCCCTGTACCCTTTCACTGGGCTTGGAGCTTCTCTAGGTTTGATCCTTGCTGGTATTTTTTTTCCTTTATCTTCTACCTTCTCTGCTTCACAGTTTTCCTCCATGAGATCCTTGGTAAGCCCTGGCACCTCTGTGATACACACCCACTCTACATTTTTTCTTCTCTCTCCTTTGTCAGAATTTCTATCTTCTCTCTGGGACGGTCTGACAAATGATGTCTCTAGTCGGTCATCTTGTCCCCTTCACCCTCTTTTACTTTCTAATACAACAAATATTGGTAAATATATCCCACATAAACAAAAACTTTTTGGGAGTCCTTACTAGTTTTTAAAAGTTTACAGGATTCTGTGATAAAAATGTTTTAGGATTACTTTTGAAGGGCGTAGATAAAAGGATTCAGAGGTTGTGGATGGGTAGGAGATGGAATCAGAGGAGATGTGCAGAGTCCTACAGTAATGAATGTTCAGAGCATTGAGGATAAACCAAGAGACCTGGATTGGTGACTGATACAAACAGAAGTGAAGGGTAGGGTGGGATTCAAGTTAATTATCTTGAAATAAAACACAGTGGAAAGGTTAGAAGGTTAAGTAGGAGGAGGGGTGTGGGAAATTTCTAGAAGCATGGGAATTCTGGGTTCCCTGTTGACTCCTGTAGATACAGGAATGGAGGTCTGTGGAAAGGAAGAATCGAACTGGGGTGATATCCTACATTATCATGGTTCTTAATGTTTATTATATAAATAAAAGTGAAACAACTTTCAAAGGGCTTTCTTCAGAAATGAGCACATTTAATGTGTTTAAGTTTCTGAGATGCAGAGTTGATGAAGTTTTTGCTCTTTCAGGTGGTACGTGAGCTTTCTTAGGAAACCAGTGAATATATTGATATGTCTAAACAAATGAATCTCAGATTGTTGGGGAGAACTGAGAGCCCTGTACAGTATACCAAATATTAGTGAATGTTCCAGACATATTTCAGCTATCTAGACTTCATGTAAAAACTGAGTGATGGGGAACCCTCAGAATGATGAACAGCATTTACTGAAATTGAAAATCCTAAGACTTCTGGATTCAGAATCCACAATTTCCACCTTGAGCTTGATATTGTACCACTTTCATTATAGAGTACATCATCCTTGCTCCTTGGGTGACAAATGTGGCCTATTTTACATTTAAATTTCAATATATAGGCTACTCCTTGGAAGAAATCTTGTTAATTATTTGCCAGTAGAAAAAGAATGATTGCTTAAACTCCTGCCACATGTCAAGCTGTCAATAATTATTTAATGCCACCATGTACAGAGAATGATCCATGTCAAATTGCTCTGAATGAATTAGACAAAGACAGAAACTACATTTGACAAGTTTCCAGAGTAGTCATATTACAGATATAATTAATATTACATAATATAATTATGTATATTTGAGGCAGGGAGGTGGGAACAACCACTGCTAAAACCAAACCAAAGATATATTTGAATCAACCTTGAGCAATAGTGTTTATTCTAAAACCATTTGGGAAATGAGGGAAAAATATTATCTTACTGGGATGGGAGGGAAAGAGGTTGCCAGAGGATCTAATATTTATGAATTACTCCTCTATTTCAGACCTTCTGTAACTTAGCTCATTTTATCCTTCAACAACTTCTGAAGTATTTTTGACCGAGTAAATTGCCCAAGATTAAAAATCTAGGTTTCACAACTGAGATTCAAACCCAAATATTTTTGTCTTTGAAAACCATTCTTTTCATTTCTTGGAAACTCCCACTCAGGTCTTATAGCAAGCATGCCCATTAACTGTAGGGGAATATGACAGGAACACACATTACTGCAATTATTGTTTCTATTTTATATCACCTAGTTAATAAAAAGAAGTCTTAGTTTCCATTTTTATTGTTCCTTAAAATAGCTGAGAAGTAAGTAAGGAAGAATCCTTTAGGAAAATAAACACAGTTGTGGAGGATTTTAGAGTTAGATCTTATAAATCAGCAATATATGATAACTCCTACTTACTCCTTTGTCTGTTGAGCAAATCTTTTACCCAGATGTGGTATTGGGTCAGAAGACCTAATTTTTGCTGTCTAAAAATAGATGAAATAATATAAAGTCTCTATGTTTCACATTTCTAACTGTTAAGCAGGGAGATACACCATCACTCTCAAAACAGTCCTCCACAGAATACATAGCTCCATAGTGTGGCTTCAAAGAAAAGAGTCTTCTTCAAGGGCTTTGAGTTCTATGGAAGAAGGCACATAAACCTAACTTTTCATAGTTAGTTTGATAATAGTTGCCACGATTATCATTCTTGAATAAGTCATTCTGAGGGTACGTCAAAGTTCTTGACCACTTACCTAATTTGCTGTTATTATTTCAGCAGCCTTCTATCTCTTCTCTTAATTATCCAATCCATCAGGCATGGTGGCACATGCCTGTAGTCCCAGCTACTCAGGAGGCTGAGGCAAGAGGATCGCCTGAGCCCAGGACTTTGAGTCCAGTCTGGGCTACATAGTGGGACCTCCCCGCTACTTCACCCCCATCTCAAAAAAAAATATTACCCAATCCACTTTGAACTTATTTACTATCCTATTCTCTTTTGCCCTTGTAAAGTTCCCACAATGCCCTGAATCAGGTTTTACAGTTTGAAACTAAATACTGTGCACTACTTCCCATAAGTTAGATAACTTCTTTTCATTTTCTTTTCTGAAAACTGGCAATAAAAATACTATCATTTACAGTTGTCAGAAGTAAATGTGGTAATACTTGTAAAGCCATTAGCCCAATGCCTAACTCAATAAATTCTAGCAATTATTATTAATACTGGATCATATTATAAAACAAGCTTAATTTTAAGCTATCTAAAGTTTTATTTTGCCAAAGTGCTTATTTTTTTTAAAAAAAGATTTCTACAATTTCAAAAATTCAAAAAGAATTTGAAAGGTTTACCATTAAAGCCATATTAAAAATGAGGTTTCAATAATAAGAACAAAAATCAAGTGAGGTATCCCAAGAATGGAAAAATAAGCACCACATGTACTCACCATCAAATTGGTATTAACTGATCAAACATAAGTGCACATATAAGAATAACATCTATTGGATGTTGGGCAGGGGGGAGGGGGGAGG
>CAUYSK010060864.1:0-26584 GCA_963575035.1 Avahi laniger
CAGTTACAGTAACTTTGAGATTAAAGTGTTATTTTGGACTCAGCTTTTCAGGATTTAACTTAGGAAATATTGAACAAACCTCTTAATTTTATATTGTATATCTTTTCTGTATATATAAACTGATTTCCAACTTCATGCACTTTAAAAATGCTTTCTTGTATAATTTAGACTTCTGTAATATTTGGAGGTTCATAGTTGTCATAGAAGTAAACCTTTGGGAAATGTAAAATGTTAATATGCTTATTTTTATTTTCCGTGGCTGGTTGGGAGCAGGAGTGTATGGAGGTGATTGGAAAATACCTTGTTGCCTTTATAAAAGGGGGAATGAGAGGAATCTATTTAAAACTCCCCGTCTAGTAAGATACCCGCGGTAGAGTACATGAAGAAAGAGGTGGTTATGGGCTGACAGATAAGAATTGCAAACAGGCCTCTGATTGGCTAAATCATTTTGCTATACAATGTTTCCCTCCAGTTTAATCTACTTCTTTGGTAGAAAGTTTCTTTTCATTGAATACTGTGTTCCTTTCAGGGTGGCAAACAGTGAAACTACACAGCAGGCCTACCTATCCAGTAGCCCTGCCTCACACAGCTAGACTCAAGGCCTATATCTCTAATTGCTGTGTAAACCTACTTCGCAACAGTGGCTTTAATTGTTTGGAATAAACTGCTACTGGCTGTATTTATTTTAAGAAATCGGTTGCTGAAGAAAATTATATTGCATGTGTGCTTACGATAGACTTGTCAAATTGGGGACAGATTTTTAAAAAATACTTCGAAGCATGCTCGATTGATAATTGGGCAGGACAAAAAAATAATATCTTCACATATTTTCTATTGTTGGATACTTCTGTTGGATATTCATCTCATCTGAACCTTGATTTTGGTGCACTGCATACAGTTTCTTCACAGTTTTCTTCCAAATAATTTAGGTCAGTGATGTGTGGGATAAGGGTCGTGGCATATGAAAATCACCTGTGAGGTTTTTTAAATTTCTGTACTTTTATATTTTCCCTCTGATTTTGATACATTTCTTTTCTCAGATTCCCCCACCAGTACAGAGCCATTGATAAATTATCAAATCACTGGTTTTCAAACTTTTTTAAAAAAAAAGTACAGAATCGCTTATTTCAAACAAAATCTAGTATGCAAAACAGGTAAATATGGGTAGGTTTTCTGATTAAAGTTGGCATGGGAGCCCAGGGGCCTGTCTACTCTAAACCTTCCTCTTATCAAGTCCCTGAAAAACAGTGAAAATGCCTTATTCATGAAGGAAAATTAAATTCTATTTTCAAATGAAGTAATGATTTGGGCAATAGAAAGTGGGAGACAAAATGCCTTACTTATGTCTTTTGTCTTGTGAAACCCAAAGAAATTTCATTTCATTTATTCTCAAAGTAATTGAGTGTGGTTAAGGATACATTTAATAATAAAAAATACAAGCTATTTGGGGGATATAGACTCCTCGTTTAATTATTCCCTGGCCAATGTGATTTCCTCTGTGCGATATATATGTATGTGATGGAATTTCTACTCCATGGTTTTGTTAGGTGATACTTCGGAAGGAGATAACATACCTCATTTCCAGTTGGAAAGTAGTCTGTCAGAGTATATAAAGGTGCATAGTGGATTGTCTAAAGATTCTTCTTGCCTTAAAGATGATGTAAACAAAATCATAAATGTGGCCTTTGACAGTGGCAGACCTCCAAAGACGCATTTAATGAAATTTCTTCCTCTACTGTTATCTTTCTTTGCTGGGCAGGTGGTAGAGAAAACAAACCCTACAGAACCAGTTGGCGTGGTTTGCCGAGTGGATGGAGTTTACCAGGTGGTAGAATACAGTGAGATTTCTCTGGCGACAGCTCAGAAACGGAGCTCAGATGGACGGCTGCTATTCAATGCGGGGAACATTGCCAATCATTTCTTCACCATACCATTTCTGAGAGATGTTGTCAAGTATGGGCAAGATGGGGACCTTGTAAAATTGTATTTATTGTTAGTCAGAAACTAAGTCACTGGAGCGGTAGGCGGTCTCCCCAAGTCCATAACTCGCAGAATTCATCTTTCCTGAGGATCACTTTTATCAAATGGACATTTATCTCACACTGTGATTGTTTTACTTAGTAAGATATATTAATATCATGAGATGGGAATTAGTAGGAGCCCACTCCCCAGTGCATTAACTGGAGTCCGAAGCATTTCTTCTTTTTCTTCTTACACTCCCATCCCCCAGCTATGTGCTAGATTCTGTTGAAGCAAAAAATAAGAAGTGAAACATTCTCTTCTATAACTGGGAGCTTTTTAAAAATACAGATGTTTACCCTACATCAACTGAATCAGAATTTCTGGGGGTAGATCCACGACATCTGTATTTTTTTAAAAAGCTACCCATACAATTCTAGTTCAACTGGTTCTCAGACTGGCATTTAGGAACTAGTGCATTAAAGAGTGGGAAAAAGAAAGAAAGAACTTGAGATGTGCATGAAAATCAGCTTGGTGGTACTCCAAAGGATAAAATAAGAGCTGTTTTATCTCACCGTATTTTAAAATGAAGGCTATTCTTGCTTTTTGATTGACTTGATGGCTTTTAGACATTCAAGATGACTGTCTGCTTTTTACAAAGTTAATAAGCTTTACTGTAAAATATCAACTCCACTTCCAAAATATTTTCCATTCTACTATGTCATTTGTAGCTGTATTATTAATTCATAGTAACTTTTAATACTCATCTTTTATCCCATATTTCAAGAGATTTGGGAAAGGACAAAAAGTAGGACATTTTATAAAAGACATAGAAATTATGGGAGAGACGTGGGGGGGTGTGTATGTTTAATGTGGAAGTCATTATTTGATTTTTTTAAAAAATAAGAAAACGACTGGGGGAAAATCTGTTCACTTATTATTTAAATATGAAATGAAACTTAGCAAGTGCTCCTCCCCTTGAAAATCTTAGTTCTGGTTGTTGACGCATTTGCTCCTGAGTGTTATCAGATTTTCTGGCATTTTAAATCTGGAAAGTGATTATATCTTTTTCCCCTCTACTTCTTAGTGTTTATGAACCTCAGTTACAGCACCATGTGGCTCAAAAGAAGATTCCATATGTGGATTCCCAAGGGCAGTTAATTAAGCCAGACAAACCAAATGGAATAAAGATGGAAAAATTTGTCTTTGACATCTTCCAGTTTGCAAAGTATGTTTTGAATAGCACCAGTAAGATTTAAAAAATGTCTTGAAATGCTGCTTTTTATTCTCATAGGCATGAAACTCTTTGCAGGAAACATCTGCTAGCATATATCTCAGATCTGACATTTTGATCATGACTGTGTAGTCTAGATGCATTATCATTCTCTAGAATAAAACCGCCACTCCAGGAGTATGGTCTGAGTTGCTTAAGAGTACATATTTCTTTTTATCGACTAGTTCCTGGATCTCCTGCAGAGTTTTCAGGTCATTTACTTTGAGAGATTAAAAGGGTGAAGATAAAGAATTAACCCATTTCGTGTTTAGGATATCTTACTACCCTGTGAGTAAATGTTTCAGTAAACATGTTTTTTAGATTACATAGTTCTCTATAAAGATCACATTGATGTTGATATGTGTCTGAGAATTTGGCAGTATGAAGATACTGAAGACAAATTAGCTGTGTAAAATTAATCTCCCTATAAATCATCTTTTTTTTTGCTTTTTTTTTAAACCCAAGACAGATACTAATGTGATTTTTGTTCATTTATTTATTTTTTTTACCTAGAACAGATACTAATGTGATTTTTGTGCATTAGGATTTCTAATCTTTCTGGTGTGTGAGATGAAGTGTTTTATAGTTGGAGATGGAAATGATTTCTCATTTTAATCTGGAAAAGAAAATTTCAACATTTTTTGGTCCAAGGATGAGCATTATTTTATCCAGCATTCATTTGAAATTGGCTTAAGAGAGCCTATTTTTGAAGACCAAAGGCTTAGCTATATAGAGAGGAGTCAGAGGCTGTTCATGTAGTTTTTTTTTTTTATTTCATAATAAAGAGGTCTTTGTACGGTTTTACTCTAGGAAGTTTGTGGTGTATGAAGTATTACGGGAAGATGAGTTTTCCCCGCTAAAAAATGCAGACAGTCAGAATGGGAAGGACAACCCTACTACTGCAAGGCATGCTCTGATGTCCCTTCATCATTGCTGGGTCCTCAACGCGGGGGGACACTTCATAGATGAAAATGGCTCTCGCCTTCCAGCAATTCCCCGGTAAGTCGGTATCTTTTCTCTTTTGTGTAAATGCTGTCTTGGACTTCTTTCTCTCTTTCTCTCTCTCTGTCTCTCTCTGATATCTTCCTAGATTATTTTTTAAAAAGCAAAGTGTTGATGTATGGGCAGTTCCTGATGTGAAACAAGGACAGCTTTGCCTATCACAAAGATAATGATAGCTTTGCCTCCTCTTAAAGAGGAGGCTCTTCTAAATCTCTTGTTTTATTGGAAACAGCCCCACCATGACAGTGAAATGACTCCTACTAAGTAATGGTCAGAAGATAATTCTTTTGGTCCACCATATGGGTAAAGCCCATTAGCAACGCACTCTATGCCACAGGGCAAGTCCCTCGGCTACAGAGGATTGGTCGTTGCTGCCCATGTTATCTGTAGCCTCATTACAAGTGCTGTCTATGAGACCCACCCAAAGCCCTACCAGGCCCAGGCTACAGGCATGATGTAGACCCATCACAGTTTGCACCATAGCCCTTTCGGATTAGAGGAAGGTGCAAAGAAGGTAAGTGAATGGTGGTTACATTCACTGATACTGAGACTCAGAAATGCTTTCATTTTTTCAGAAATTAAAAAAAGAAGGTACTTGTAACTATTAAAATTCAAAATAAAGCACTTTTAAGCTAAATGTTATATATTATGAAGAGACCTTTGTTGGCACCTAGAATTTCCCCTTCTAAATCATCCATTGTTTCTGTACTCGTGTAAAAGCATTTTGTCATTTAATTTTATCGTTAAAGGATAAAATGGCTGGCTGTAAGAATGCCTGAATAAATATTAAAACTAGGCATTGCAACTTCTTGGTCCACAACTTTTTTACAAGAAGGAGCCGTGGTAGCTTCTGTCTCCCAGTCCAAGGCCATTTTCAGGCTCTGTATTGTCAACAAGCTTGCTCAGCGCCATATCACGTTGCCCTCATGTTTCATCTTTGGCCATTGAGTTTGTTTTTTCACCCCTTCAGGTCTCTTGTGTCAGATTTATGATTTAGCATAAATACATGCCATTCAGTCAAGTATATTCTATAACTCCACTTCATTGTTATTGTTTGATTTGTTTCCATTCCCATTAATGCTTATTTATTCCCACATAGCAGTGCTACAAATGGGAAGTCAGAGACCATCCCAGCTGATGTCAATTACAAGTAAATATACTAGCCCGCCTACAGTGCATGGTGATGGGGCTGTGCTTCCCTCTGTACTAACTGGCGTTGTAGTTTAGCGCTCTGCCTTTTGGGGATCTGGGGGGAGGACGGTTGAATCTTTGGTGGGGGCTCACTGCTTACTTGGTGGCAGGACTCTTTCTGGATGACACTAACTCAGAATCTCAGTGCATGCTGGAAATGGGGAGCATGCTTTACTAAAGAATCCAATCATAGAAGTTAGAGCTCTCAGTGACAAATTTACAGGTGATGGATAAGATCCAGAGCAGGTTACAGGCCAGGGAGTAAATTTGGATCTCAACTTACACTTTTAGCATGAGGTTAAATTAGATGATAATAACATTCTAAGGATGTATCTTACTGAAATAGATACATGCTGTCAGTACGAAGGCTAACTGTTCCTGACATACATGATGGTTCTTAGTATTGAGAAAACTATTCTTTTGATTTATTCCCACACTAATAGCTCTCCTTTTTGGTCACTGTGCATTGATTTTAGTTATTGTCTTCTAAAGAATCTTTTCGTCTTAACAGCAGATCATTTTTAGTTAGAAATAACATGTATCTTCTCTCATCTGGGTATTGACAGATTTTGAAAAAGCCATTATCTTTATAGCTAAAGAGACAGCTTCAACTTCTTGTTATACCTTGAGAGTTATTAGGTTTAGCTTGGATATTAAGTTGTTAAGATAATTTGGGAAATGTGTACAGGGCAACAGATCTGGAGATGGAAGTCACCTCAGAAACAGAGTAGCGCTGATGTCAGTGTCACCCTTGTGCTTTTTCCTGTCTGAGCCACTCCTCTTTGTCCCGTGGAGTGTTTCTGGGATGTGGCCCTGTAGACAAGGAAGTGCACTCGAGGATCTGGTTAGTTTCTTGTAGGAGCCATAGATGGCTCTTGCCCCTCATGCTCTGGGAGCTGGGATGCGGGACCCTTTGTCACTTTTGTTCTCATCCGTTTTAATATGTGGAAGCAAGCTGCTTTTATAACGTAAGAAAAAAACTTTGACCTTAAATTTCTTTCTTGTTGAACCACGGCTTTTAACCTAAAAGTGAAATGGTTTCTTAATTATATAGTCGAAAACAGCATCCAGCTGTCTTAGTTAAGATACAGAAAGTTGTTAACATTATTTACAACTTTTTTTTTCTTTTTTCTTTTTATTTTGAGACAGTCTGGCTCTGTTGCCCGGGCTAGAGTACCGTGGCATCAGGCTAGCTCACAGCAACCTCAAAATCCTGGGCTCAAGCAATCCTTCTGCCTCAGCCTTCCGAGTAGCTGGGACTATAGGCATGCGCCACCATGTCCAGCTAATTTTTTCTATATATTTTTAGTTGTCCAGCTAATTTCTTTCTATTTTTAGTAGAGATGGGGTCTCACCCTTGCTCAGGCTGGTCTTGAAGTCCTGACCTTGAGCAATCCTCCTGTCTTGGCCTCCCAGAGTGCTAGGATTACAGGCGTGAGCCACCGCGCCCGACCTATTTACAACTTTTTACAAATGTCTTGTTCTTCTATTTGGTCCCCTTCCGATTTACTTCATTTTAGCCATTTGTAAAATAATTAAACTGAAATTAAAGTCTGGCCCTCAATGAGATCATGGACTTAGGAATAGTGCCTACTGAAATCCTTAGCACCAAAGGTTGTGCTCAGACAGTTGGAAAAGATTACTTAAAAGTGAGAAAGGAAAAGGAAGTATTTTGTCTAAAAGAGGAAGGAAACTGTGTTGGAGACATTCTGAAAGAATGGAGCGAGGATGCTGAGTTTTGATAAATGACCTTGTTTTTATTTTTCATCTTAATGCATAGTGAATAGTGTTAGCTACCAAAAGGATGCTTGGCTAAAGAATTGGGGGGCAGTAGTGTTATTGGCCTGTATCCTGAGATTTTACATTTGGTGATGGTAGCTTCTGTCTCTCCTCCTTCAGGGCATCTAACTTTGTTTACTAAAGTTGACTTTCTTAGTTTCTTGGGGTGTCTTTGTGGTACTTAGAATGGAAGGTTATATATTCAGGGCAGCTAAGTATGTGTTCCTCAGGATCCTGGTACACCAAATCCTTTAGGGGTTGAGGTGGGACTGGGTTCCATGCATCTTATCAGTGGGATGGGCCCTCATTTTTCCCATTTTGTTTATTAATAGTATGACTTTGAGCTGCCCCCAGAGGGTCTGGCCTAGACCTCTTGATCTCTTGTGATAGAACCTGGCTCATATCTGGAGCAATGTGCACCCAGCCTATGCCTTTTCCTTTCTCCTTTCGTATGTCATCTGTCTACCCTCATAGTTCATGTATTATTCATTCAGCCAACAAGCATTGGTAAGCCTGCTTATAGGCCTACAGGTGCTGTTAGTATCCTAGGTGCTGAAGCATCTTACACAAGAGGAATAAGTCATTTCTTAAGAGCTTGGAGGTCCTAGATGTACATACATAAAAGTTAACATTATCAGGGAGTATGTGATCATGTGCTCAATGTGTGGTAGAAATGATAAGTACTCTAGGAGGCAGTGACTTAGCAGTTATCTGAGAAATTTATTTTTATATGAACAAATCAATGGGAGCAATGATTATGAAATACAGTGGTCAAGGAAAGGTTAGGCTTGAGCCAAATCTTGGAGGATGGGTATGGTTTTTACAGTCAAAGGGACCATAGTTGAGAATGACTTGGAATAATCCAAAGAGTGTTACTGGCCTGGTTTGAGTGGAAAGTAGCCAGATAAAATAAGTTGGAATGGGATATGGAGAAAGGTTGACCTGTGGCTGAACTCAGAAACCTCTGATTTTATTGACCTCACAAAAATTTGAGACTACATACTTGGGAAAGCAAAGAAGAGCTACAGTTTGACAAAACACTGGATTTTTGTGTGCCCTGTATCCTATTGGTAAGATTCTTGAAATGTCAAGTAACACAGAGGTCTAATGACTGTAAATGTATTAAAAACGCTACTTATTGACTTTTGTGTTAGATAATTTAGAAATTCAGGATTGCAAATGGCTATAAATGTTAGATTGTGACCTAGAAGAAGCCAATGGTGACTTCTGTCTTGCCTTTTCTTGGGTGCATTTTGGTTTAGGTTTTTAAAAAAGGAATTTTGGAAACAGAAGTACTTTGAAACATTGAATAAATCAGCTCAGTTAATCTAGAAGATTTGGGTTGTACAGAAAAACATGTGCTGGGAAATAATTTAACTGACTTTTAGAATAGTACTATCTAACATTAATAGAACTTTCTTTAATAAAGGATGTTCTTTTTCTGTGCTGTCCAATTTGGTAGTCATTAGACATTCATGGCTCCTGAACTCTTGAAATGTGATTATTATGACTAAGAAACTGAACTTTAAATTGTTAATTAATTTTGAAAATATTAATTTAAATTGAAGTAGCCACATGTGGCTATTGGTTACTGTATTGGATAGTGCAGCTTTAGTATGTCTGTCAGCATTAGTACCTAACTTGCAAGGCTGTGGTGAGGATTAAAATGAAATATGAAGGATTCAAAGCACCAATCAGTGGGCCTGGCACATACTATAAACTCAGTAAGTAGTCCCTTTATCAAATGGAAACTTGGAAATGGTAAAAAAAAAATGAGGTGTACATTAGAGGATAGTGTATAAAACTGGTGAAGTGCTATAAAGAGCTACCAGTAATTATGGGCACTTGCCCTAAATATTGTATTTCTGGTCATGAGAATTTCATGTTTACTTAATCCTCAGGGAATTTAGTGATTTGGGCGGTATTTCTTCCATTTTTTTTTTTTTTTAACTAGGAGAATTTTGTTAGCTTCTCAGAGGAAAGTGTGGTGTGTACTTTCACTCTGGCAAGTAACATGGGAAGCAAAATCTTTAACACATATTTGGTTTCCTCCTTAGCTTGAAGGATGCCAATGATGTACCAATCCAGTGTGAAATCTCTCCTCTTATCTCCTATGCTGGAGAAGTAAGTTTGCTTTGGTTTTTTCCCCTATTCTTTTACAAAGTATTATATATTTCAAAATAGCTAAAAAGGTGGATTTTAAATGTTCTCACCACAAAGAAATGATAAATGTTCGAGGTGATGGATATGATAATTAACCTGATTTGATCATTCCACAATGTGTACGTGCATTGAAACATCGCATTGTACCCATAAATATATATAATTATTTGTCAATTAAAAATGAAACAAAACTTTTTTTAAAAGTGGGATTCTGGTGTTGTCTTACGTTTAGGTAGAGTTGCCATTAGAGAAGATGTCACATTTTCTGATAGTCCTGCCCCGAGGAGTCCTTCCTGGGGTCGAGCTGAGAAGCTGCATTCATTTTGAATTCTTCTTTGAGAATTCCTGTATCTTTGCATCTATCCCACAAGTGGGTTAGTTGCCATTAACAGAAACCTAGTATGTCTAGTCCATTTCATCTACCCATAGAAATGCAATAGACTTTTAAAATATAATAGCTTCGTTCTTTAGGTAAATCATCTGGCTCATTCCAATGCATGTAATTTTTCTTTCAAGGGCTCTATTTTGTTCATATACTTAGTTCTGTCACTTTTAAAACCTGGAGATTTTAGGGGTCCCTACTATCACAGTTATGTAATATTTTTTTGGAGATCCTTGTCAGTATTGCTTAGTTATAGCTTCAGAGATAGCTGTCTTGCTTAGAAAGTTAACTATATTGAGAGATGATTATAGGAAAAATGAATATAATCATATTAACTTTAAAAATTGTAATCAGAATAGAATAATTTCTCTTTTTTTAATTCTTCCATAAATCGGTCATGAAATCTAGCTTAAAAAGTATTTTAAATAGATTTTTGACTTTTAAATTCCACATCTCAATCCAACTTTTAGCATTCATGCTTTAAATCATTATTACAACCACTAAGTCCAGCAGGAATAGTGCCTACCCACCAATTTTCTAATTGTGTTTCATTTCAATCTTTTTTGCAGGGACTAGAAGGTTACGTGGCAGATAAAGAATTCCACGCACCTTTAATCATTGATGAGAATGGAGTCCATGAGCTGGTGAAAAATGGTATATGAACCCCAGATATCAAGTTCTACCACAATAGGAATAACTTTTTATTTTTGATAGACCAACTGTGAACCTACAGGACCTCTCCTGGAAGACTGAAGTTTGAATATCCACAGGGTTTTGTTTTACCTGTTGAACTCTTATAATTACTACAATCTTCCCAAGATTCAGATTAATGAACTTCTGATAGCATTTTTATGATTCTCCACTCATTGAAGGTCTTATTTATATTTTTCAATTGTATAATTTTTTTTCCAAACCAAGGAAAACATTGGCCATCCAGGAAATTTCCTACAGCTTAACTATGGTCAGGATGTTCAACATCACTTTACTTGGAGCTGGAAGCACTTGTTTTTCAAGTTGTATATAGTAATAATGTCATTGTACATGTCAAAAGGTTTCTATGGTACTAAAAGTTTGTTTTATTTTATCAGACATTAAACTTTTTTAAGAAAATAATTGGGCAATAAAATAAACTTATGTTCTTGTCTCTGGAGCATCATTTGTACCTTGAAGAAATTATTCCATTGGGAAAATATGAAACTTGGGAGAAACTTTGAGACAATGCATAAAAACAAATTGTTGCTTCTGTGAGGTTGCAGAGTCATAGAACTTTTTCCAATGAATATCTAACTTTGGACTTTGTCTTCTTATCACTCTCTAATAGTGGCTTTCAACTAAAGATGATTTGCCCTCCAAGGGGCATTTGGTAATGTCTGTTGTTACAACTGGGAGAGCATGATGGTACTACAGGCATCTAATTAACAGAGACCACAGATGTTACTAAACATCCTATAATGCATAGGACAGTCTCCTACAACAGAGAATTACCTGGCCTAAAATGTCAATGTCAAGGTTGAGAAACCCTATTTTAGATCATCCATTTACTCTCTTTTGATCAAATATTTGGTGGCACTTAGGAATTCAGAAGAATACAGTGTCCAGATTTCCTCGGCCAAGTTAATCACTACCATTACAGTTTTTTTTTCCAGCAAAAAGACAAAGGTAGTTCTTTAAATATGAGCCATAGATCATTGGTCATTAATAAGGTTTTTCTGTATCTAAAATGCAGTTTGCATGAAAATACTGAGTTTTTAAATTCATTTCATATAACATTTAAGTTTTGACCAAAAACATACAAACTAACATTTGGATAAGTGAAATATTCTAAAAATTATGTGTAGAGAAGAGATGAGTAAACTTTATTTTTTTACTAACAGAAGATAGGATGTCATGGGTGGGTCTTTTGTTTAAGGATGACTTCTTTCTGAAGAATATATGATACCCATTTCCATCTAAATTTTTTGTACTAAGATCTAAATAGTTCATCTAGCATATTTTCTGTTTTATTTTGGTAACGGTCCAATTTTGCTATTGTTATCCATTCCATTTTTCAAAAAGATTTGTAAAGTTTGAGTTCTCACTGGATTGAGCTTCAGATAGATTGTGAGAACAGAACTGCAGAATTTTTAGCTCCTGAATGATGCTAATGGTGTAATTCGTCTCTTTTTTCCTGAACCTTCACTTGCTCTTTCCTCTTTCCCTATTTTTAAGATCATACCAGTAATGCTAGGGAAAGGGAGGAATGGAAGCATGGGATTGTGGTGCTGATCGTGGTGGAGAGGTAAGATAACAAGAGAGCCTTGGGTAGTTAAGGACAAAGAGTCTGAGAGCCTCTGAACTGTGAATTTATAAGATTATAGTATTATGTATCTTTATGACTCCTTGTTAAATAATTATTATAAATTCAGAAAATACAAAATTGGGTAAAATGCTTATAAAAATATGAGCATCATTTGTCAATAGTGTAGTAGAATTTATGTGAGAGTTAATAGTCACTTCTAGTCTGGTGAAATCATACCTATTGTGATTTAATCACTTTATTAATAGTCACAAATGAACATATAAGCCCAATCAGTGTTTTATTAGAATATTTGATTTTTGTTCCTCAATTTCCCTCTTGCCTCTCAAATTTGATCCAGTTTTCATGCCTAAAACGTAGTTAATAATAGTGACATCTATTGGAAGGTACACGAAAAATTCCATTTTCAATTTCTAGCCCTTTTATTCCCAGAAATTTTGGCTGCTATTGGTAATTTTGAATTCATTTCTAACCCTAGCTTACTATCGCCGGTGTTTCCTCTTGATGATTCATCATGGTGTAGTCAGATCTCAGTTATCCAGGTAAAATGAGGCAAGGAAAAGTCATGCATAATCTAGGAGAGTGACTGAAACACAAATCATTTCATTGGCTTGGAAATATGTTTTTCTACTGGCCAAGACTGATGTTTTTGCAATTCATGGCCCTTTTTAGAGCCCTGGTTTAGGAAAAGCATGTTGGGAAGTGATGAATGAATGAGTCACCCAGTCAGGACTGAGCGCTTATCCATTAGGGGCATAGAAAGTGTAACACAGAGTCCTCTCTTTAAAAAGCTTGCATTCTGGTTAAAATTAATCCATTTAACACAGTGAACAGATAATTTAGAACTAAAATGTAAGGAATTAAGTTCAGTAAGAGTTAAACAAAAGTGATCATTATAAATTGGAGTTTAGTGTGGCAGAGTTCCTCAACAACCCCACTGTATTAGAGTTTTCCAGAAAAATAGCACCAGTACGATGTATATAGATATACAGAAAGATTTATGGTGAGGGATTGGCTCATGTGATTACGGAGGCTGTATGATCTGCCATCTGCAAGCTGGAGGCTCAGGAACGCTGGTTGTGTTCCAGTCCAAACCCAAAGGCCTGAGAGACAGGGGAACAAATAGTGTAAGTCCCAGTCTGAGTCTGAAGGCCAGAGAACCAGGACTGCCAATGTCCCAGGGCAGGGGAACATGGATATCCCAGCTCAAGCAGAGCAAATTCACTCTTCCTCTGCCCTTTTGTTTTATTCATTCCCTCAACAGATTGAATGATGCCCCTCCACAGTGATGAGGGTGATCTTCTTTACTCAGTCTACTGATTCAAGTGTTGTAATACTATCTTCCAGACATACCCTCAAAGACACACCCAGAAATGTTTTACCAGCTATCTAGGCATCTGTTAGCCCAGTCGAATTGACACATAAAATTAACCATCATACCCGTCACTATGAGAGTAGAGCTCCCCTTCTCAAATTGGGGTCAGAGGTCTATGTAATAACAAGAAAATGTACCTTAATAATTCTAACACATATTATGAAAAATCAGTGATGTTTTTGGTAACCAGAATCATATTTTTCTCATAATAAGTACTCAAACATTTTAACTCGGATTTATTGGGTTTAATTGCCTTTAAGTACAAATGTGTATTGTGATTTAGAAATGGATCTTTAAAAGGAGATTGATAATTATTCTGGGGAGGAAAAGGTGTCACAACTGCATCAAGTTGGCAGGTGATGCCCAAGATGGGGTTAATTAGAAAATCTGTAAGTGATTTTCTAAGGATGGTTCGCTAACCAGGTACATGAGCATCACCTGGAAACTTGTTAGAAATGCAAATTCTCAGAATTACTACATTGCACATTTGGGGGTGGGGCCCAGAAATTTGTGTTTTAACAGGCCCTTTAAGCAATTCTGTTGTACATTAAGGTTTGCGAGCCATCACTGTAAGAGAACTCTGGGAAGGCTGATCAAAAGTTCAGGGATAGTACCAAAAAGAGAAACTAGGGAGAGAACCAGAGAGAGGCCAGTGTTCCCAGAGCAAGAATAGGTTAAATTAGAAACCAAATAGATATGCCTTGTGTGAGCTTTATTCTTCCAAACCTCAAGGGGATGGGACTGATGGTGGTAAAAGAATGGAAGATGAAATTAGCAAGACCTGACCAGGAGAACTGTAAGTGCTAGAACAATGGTTTCTAAACTCTTAGGATCTTCTGAATCACTTGGAGAAATTTAAAAAAATTAAAGTGTTTGATTCCAGTCCTAGAGATTATGATTCTTGGTCTGGTGGAAGACCTGAGTATCTAATTTATAAAAAGCATTAGCTAATTCCACAGGCAGCTAGGAGTGAGAATTGACTTGGAGGTACACTTAGTTTAGAAAGCAACAACCGAGGATGAGAGGGAAGAGAGTTTGGATGTGTTCTGGCTTTGAAAGATCACGCAAAGGGAGGAGAATGAAAAACATTTCACTTGAGAACAGCACAAGCAAAGGATACAGATGGGGCCAAGAAACAAGCATTCTGGGTTCCAGAGATGATCCTACTTTGCAAATATCTCAGGCTGCTGGAAAGAACCACCCTAAATAGGGCTCTTTCTAAATCTTATCCTTCTCTGACTCATAACATTTCCTGAAATGGGGGTGGGGTGGTCGAGGAAAGAGAAAAGGGAGGGTAAATGAATAATTGTGTGTAAAAATATTACAGGTACTTGTTTCAGTCTGAGCAAAGAAGTAAAAAGTAAAATCCATGTGTTAAGGTGATGACATTGTGGGTGGGTTTTTTCCTCGCTATTTCATAAATTTTTGGATGACGCATTCTTGATTTTATGGTAAAAAGTGTTATCTTTTATAAAGGCTCAAAAGAAAAATTAATCGAAGGTGTTCGCAGTAACCACTTAGGTACCGCTGTGAAGGGGCTCGGAGGTGGGAACTTGGAGATGAAGTTGGCTGTGGTGAAGCTCAAACTCCTGGGCTCAAGCAATCCTCCTGCCTCAGGGATGTAAACGTACTTTCAGAAAGTGGAGTGTGGCCTGTGCACCGCTGCAGTGTAGGGCAACGTGGTCTTCAGCATGTTATTGGCTCTGACATTGGGCATTTTGGAGACCTTCATTTGTGAAATGATAAAGCCTTATGATTCAGAGGAATGTGAAAGAAATATAGTGCACAAATTCAAGGTAATGCACTGTGAGATAAAGCCTTTCTGCAGGAGGTTTAGTGTGAGCCCTCTAATGTAAGGTATACATTCGGTATTTTTTTTTTTTTTTTGGAGACAGTGTCTTGCTCTGTAGTCTGGAACAGAGTGCCATGGCGTCAGCCTAGCTCACAGCAACCTCAAACTCCCCGACTTAAGCAATCCTTCTGCTTCAGCCTCCCGAGTAGCTGGGACTACAGGCATGCGCCACCATGGCCGGCTAATTTTATCTGTATATGTTTAGCTGTCTAGCTCATTTCTTTCTATTTTTAGTAGAGATGGGGTCCCGCTCTTGCTCAGGCTGGTCTCGAACTCCTGAGCTCAAACAATCCGCCCACCTCAGCCTCCCAGAGTGCTAGGATTACAGGTGTGAGCCACCCCGCCCGGCCTATACATTTAGTATTACATTATGTCCTCTTAAAGCTGAGAGGCCTAAAAGGCTTGCCAAAAAGCTCAGCGAGTCAGAGGTGACAACAAATATGTTTATAGAGACACAGTGTTTTCAAAGTTTTGAACAAAGTTAGAAAGACACCATAAGGACAAAAAGTTTATCTTTCATGACTCATCCTTTCCACATCAGTTCTATCTCAGTGATTTCCGGGAACATTCCAGACAATGTTCCTTCAGATTTTCTTCAGGTGGGCAAAGCTTTTTTTTTTTTTTTACAAAATGATGAAATGAGTTTTTTTTTTTACAACTCATACAGTTTATATTTCATACAGTAAAATATATAACATAGGTGATGTGAATAAGATTGAAATGAGATTTGATAGATTTCCTTTTAAAGTTTAGAATGTCTCTTAACTTACATACTTCTAGAATGTCCGAAATTTGACAGAGGAGACATTAAATCTCATGAATATATAAAGTAAGTGTTAAGTAAAGGTGATAACTATGGCCAACATCTTCTTATGACACTTAACCATGGATCAGGCTTTGAATTAAGCACTTTATATACATTTTTCATTTAATCCTTATTACTTTCCTGTGAAGTTAGAGCTGCTATTGTCCAGTCCACAAGGAAACTAAGGCACAGAGGTTAATTTGTTTAAGATTGTATACCCAGTAAGAAACAAAGCTGGGAATTGAACTCAGAGTCTGAATCCAAGGATCCACTCTTTTCATTTAATTTTTTTAAAAAAATTTCAAACATAAAAATGGTAGAACAGAATATTAATAGTAAGCCTCTATTACTTAGTTTCTAACAATTAACACTGGCTAATCCTGTTTCATCTCCTTCCCACTTTTTCCTCAAATAGCTCCTACTGAATTACTTTAAAATTAATTATATTAATACATGTTGTATGTAATACTTCAGTGTATATCTAAGAGATAAAATTCTTATATTTATATGGATAGATATAACCACAATATCTTTAAAATCTTAATAATTAATAATAATTTCTTAATATTATCTAATAGCCAACTAGGGTTCAAACTTCCTCAAGTGTCTTATAAACATCATTTCTAATATTGGCTTGTTTAAATCAGATTCTAAAGTCTATTTATTGCCTTTGGCTAATATGTCTTTTATTTATTTTTATTTTATTTTATCTTATTTGAGACAGAGTCTTGCTCTGTTGCCCAGGCTAGAGTGCTGTGGTGTCAGCCTAGCTCACAGCAACCTCAAACTCCTGGGCTCAATCAATCCTCCTGCCTCAGCCTCCCGAGTAGCTGGGACTACAGGCATGCGCCACCATGCCCGGCTAATTTTTTGTTTCTATTTTTAATTGACTGACTAATTTTTTTTCTATTTTTAATAGAGACGGGGTCTCTCTCTTGCTCAGGCTGTTCTTGAACTCCTGACTTCAAGAGATCCTCCCACCTGGGCCTCCCAGAGTGCTAGGATTACAGGCATGAGCCACCACACCTGGCCCAATATGTCTTTTAAATGTTCTCTTAAGAGTTTTTTAACCTTTGCAGATTCTCCTCCCTCTTCTATTAGGAAAACTTATTTTTCCAATATAATTTGGCAGATTTTGGATTTTATTTCCATGGTGTCCTTTCACACACTGTTATTTTTTTTTTTTTTTTGAGACTGAGTCTCATTTTGTTGCCCAGGCTAGAGTGCCATGGCATCAGCCTCGCTCACAGCAACCTCCAACTCCTGGGCTCAAGCAATCCTACTGCCTCAGCCTCCCGAGTAACTGGGACTACAGGCATGCGCCACCATGCCTGGTTAATTTTTTCTATATATTTTTAGTTGTCCAGCTAATTTCTTTCTATTTTTAATAGAGACGGGGTCTCGCTCTTGCTCAGGCTGATCTCAAACTCCTGAGCTCAAACAATCCACCTGCCTTGGCCTCCCAGAGAGCTAGGATTACAGGTATGACGCACCACACCCAGCCCCACACATTGTTCTATTCCCCGTATTTCCTGAAAACTGCAGTTAGTTATAGCTGAGGCTTGATCAAATTCAGGCTCAATATTTTTATTCAAAATATTTCATAGATGGTGCTACATACTTCCTATTGAATCTCCATTAGAAGGCACATAAATTCAGTTCTTGTTCAGTCTAACAAAGCCTAAAAACATGACCTACATAAAAAGCAAAACCTGCTTAAAAGGATTAAATTGTTTCCAGGTAACTTAATGGTATCTATTTTATTTCTTTTTATTGCTGAATAACACCACATTTATTTTTTTACACTGTTTTTGAGGATTAGGAATCCAGGAGTATCTTACCCGGATGGTTCAGTCTCAGGTTCTCCCATGAGGTTGTAGTTAAGCCATCAGCCAAAGTGGCAATCATCTGAAGACTCGCCTGGGGCTGGAGAATCTGATACCAAGCTCACTCATGTGGCTGTTGGCCACTCTGTTCCTTGGCCATGTGGGCCTCTCCACAGGGCTGCTCATGACATGGAAGCTGGCTTTCTCCAGCACAAGTGATCCAAGCAAGACAGAGAGCAAGATGGAGGCCACAGTGTCTTTTGTAACTAATCCCAGAAGTGACACAGCATCACTTCCAGAATACTGTATTGGTGAACTATTGTACAACAAGGAACTACTCAAGGGTATATATATCAGGAGGCAAGGGTCATTGGGACCCATCTTAGAGGCAGGCTACCACAAACAAAGGTGTAAAATCCTATTTTTATTATTATTGCAAAATATTATGGGGGTACAAATGGTTTTGTTACATGGATAGCTTTTGTTATGCTTCAGTCAGGGTTATAAGTGTGCCCATCACTCAGATAGTGTTCATTATACCCATTAGGTAGGTGTTCATCCATCCTCTCCTCTCCCATTCCCCCTGCTTGATTTCTACTGAGTTTTATTTCCCTCTGTGCACATGTGTGCTCATTGGTTAATTCCAATTTAATAGCGAGTACACGTGGTGTTTGTCCATTCTTTAGATATTTCACTTAGGATAATGGTCTCCAGTTCCATCCAAATTGTTGCAAAAAGCCTTAATTCATGGCTGCGTAGTATTCCACAGTATAGATATACCAAATTTTGTTAATCCACTCATGAATTGATGGGCACTTGGATTGATTCCACACCTTTGCAATTGTGAATTGTGCTGCAATGAACGTTTGAGTGCAGGTGTCTTTTTGATAAAATGATTCTTTTCCTTTGGGTAAATACCCAGTAGTGGGATTTCTGGGTCAAATGGTAGATCTACTTTTAGTTCTTTGAAGAATCTCCATACTATTTTCCATAGAGGTGGTACCTATTTGAAGTCCCACCAACAGTGTATAAGCATTCCTTTCTCTCGGCATCCATGCCAGCATTTACTGTTTGTCAACTTTTTAATAAAAACCATTCTAACTGGGGGAAGGTGATATCTCATTGTAATTTTAATTTGCATTTCCCTGATGATTAGTAATATTGAACATTTTTTAATATGTTTATTAGTCATTAGTCTCTTGAAAAGTTTATGTCTTTTGCCTACATTTTAATGGGGTTGTTTGGTTTTTTTTTGCTGATTTGCTTGAGTTTTTTGTAGATTCTGGTTGTTAGCCCTTTATCGGATTTATAGCTTGCAAATATTTTCTCCCATTCTGTATTTAAACATAAATTTAACATATTGCCTAGCAATAATATTGGAAGAAAGAAGCCAGACACAAGAGTACACACTATATTATTCCATATATAATGGTCAAGTATTAGCAAAACTAATCCATGGAGAAAAAGGTCAGAACAGTAAAGTCCTAGGGAAGGGATATCTGTAGAGTGAGAAGCAAAAGGGAGCCTGCTGAGTGCTAGGAATATCCACATTTTGACCAGCAGTGGTTATAGACACATTTGTAAAAATTCATCAAGCTGAACACTTAAGATTTGTTTGCTTTCCTCTTTGAAGTAATACCTCAATTTTAAAAATAAGGTATCTTCCCCCCATGCATTTTGAAGTTTTAAAATACATTTTAAAATAATTCAGTGAGGCTGGGCGCGGTGGCTCACGCCTGTAATCCTAGTTCTCTGGGAGGCCAAGGCGGGCGGATTGTTTGAGCTCAGGAGTTGGAAACCAGCCTGAGCAAGAGCGAGACCCTGTCTCTACTAAAATTAGAAAGAAATTAATTGGACAACTAAAAATATACAGAAAAAATTAGCCGGGCAGGGTGGCACATGCCTGTAGTTCCAGCTACTCGGGAGACTGAGGCAGGAGGATTGCTTGAGCCCAGGAATTTGAGGTTGCTGTGAGCTAGGCTGACGCCATGGCACTCTAGCCCGGGCAACAGAGTGAGACTCTGTCTCAAAAAAAAAATAATTCAGTGATCAAAGAAATAACTGACCTAAGACTTCATAACTGGCACATGGCAGAGTAGGGATTAAAATCCAGGTCTGTCTGGCTCTGAAATACCTGCTTTTAATTATTTTGCTGTGCTGCTTCCTTCTGCATTGTCACCTAATCCCAACAACAGTCTAAAAAATTCTATATGCACCAACTATAGCTTTTGAAAGAGTAAAGGAATTAAATAGTTGTGCTTTATGATTTTTAAGCTATCAGAGTAGAAGAGGAATGGAAAAAACTAATAGTGAAGAGAGAGCACTGTTCTCAGTGAAGTGCACAATTAGTTTGAGGGCAAGGCAAGTTGGTAAAACACAGGTTCAGCCTGCAGTCTCAAGGGAGAAAGGATCATAAGCACAAAAACAGAGAGGGCCAGATGATGATCAGGACCAGATGGCTGCAACCAGGGCCACGCTCAAGCTAGTGTGAAACAAGGAGAATCACGACAAGGTTATTCAACACCAGCCCCAAACCAATTACTGTTCTTGGACTTAGGCTACATTTCCTGTTTATTTATAGGGAAGTGTAGGTTTGTATATGTGTGTTTGTGTGTGTGTATGGTTGCAGGGAACAGCAAAGAGCAGTTCTGAGAATAACTGATCAACATTTGAGAGTAGAATCGGGCTATAATTAGGTGAGCATAATTATTTCAGTGGAAAAGGTTTTTCTCACACTCTTTCCCTTCTTTTTCTTATATTCTCAGAACTACTGAAGGGCAGTGCATTTGGCAGACTGAATTGGGAACTGGTCAAATAGTCTTAGTAGAGAAAAGTGCTTGAGCACACTAAATTCTATTCAATCCCATTTACCGAACTGTGGGGAAATGGAATAAGAATCATGATAACTTGCTGTAGAGGGTGAGAAGCAAAAAACCACAACCTACAATTTGTGTCTCAGGTTGCAGGTGGAAGTTGAAAGCTCTACCCTTGCGCAGAACAAAGTTGTCAGACAAACTGCTTTGTTTATTGGCTTATTCTCACAGACAGACACGAGTATCCAAAAGGCTACCAAATCAAAGGTCAAAGGTAGAACTCTTTCGACCAACATTTATTAGTAAAGAGCTACTTTTGTCTCATCCTTGTATCCAAATACTGTTGGACTTCCAACCATGACACTCCAGGAGTCTTGTTGCAGGAGCTGTCGGGAGCCCTCTGGAACGGGACAGCAGCCCTTGGCTCCACTGCTTGTCCTACCCTAATTTGCCCTGCTATTGGGGGACTGGCATAAGCAAAACTTGAGGGTAATGATGAAGTAATATCTGAAGCTCTGGAGTGGAATGTATTTGCTTAAGCAGGTTTTTATGGTTTGATTTTTCACTTATTTTCTGAGTGTACTATATGCTAGTTCCTGTGAGTCAGCTGCCTCCCTGGGGGCCTTGTACTGGCTGGCCATGCTTGCTGGAGTCCTTCGTAACCTTCTCAGCAGGAATATTTCTGTGCAGTAGAGGGTAGTATTTTCAAATTCTCAAGCACTAGCTCCCCAGCTGTAGGAGAACCTGGAACTAGAGGCTCTAGAATGTGGAGATAAAAATGTGGAGGCCTGACATTTACATTTTGATAGATATTTTGACAGGGTAGAGAATTTTAAATTTAAAAGAATTTTCCTTCAGAATTTTGATGGTCTTGCTTCACTATCTCCAAACATCCATTATTGTTAATGAAAAGCTTGATGCCAGTCTGATTCTTATTTGTAGATAAATTATTTTTTCCTTCCCTGGAAAGTTTAAAAATCTTGCCTGTATTTTGAGAGATATGAAATTTCACAATGATATGCCTAACAGAGGACGTGTATGTATTTTCGTAGCTGTCCCCCTGTTTTTGGCAGGCTCTTTTAAACTTATTATTTTAAAATTTTTTGTTATGTAAAATTTAAAACACATGCAAAATTAAAGAAAATATTTTGGTAGTATAATGAACCTACATATATTCATGTATCATCCGCCCTGCCTCGACAATGATCAATTTAGTGCCAATCTTCTTTTATCTGAACCACCCCAAATTCCCCAACCTAAGTATTTTGGAGCAAATCTAAAACATTTTATTCACAAATAATTCCTTATATTTCTCCAAAAGATAAGAGATTGGGCCAAGTACAGTGGCTCATCCCTGTAATTCTAGCACTTTGGGAGGTCAAAGCAGGAGGATTGCTTGAGGCCAGGAGTTCAAGACCAGCCTGAGCAACATAGTGAGATCCCATCTCTACGAAAATAAAAAATAAAAAAATTAGCCAGTTGTGGTGGCTTGTGCCTGTAATCACAGCTACTTGGGAGGCTGAAGCAGGAGGACTGCTTGAGCCCAGGGGCTGAAGGTTGCAGTGAGTGAGGTATGATGATGCCACTGTACTCTAGCTGGGGCAACAGAGTGAGACTCTGTCTCAAAAAAAAAAAAAGATAAGACATTAAAAAAATCATAAACCATACTACTAATAATCCTTAGCATCATCAAATATCTAGTGCATGTTATCATTTTTCTGATTTGCTTTTTTTGTGTGTGATTTTGATCTCATTCCAATCAGGATTCAAATAAAACCCTTATATTGCAATTAATTTATATATCTCTTAAGCCTAATTTAACCTATAAACTTCCTCTCTCTGTTTCTCTGTCTTTCTCTATCTCTTTACTTCTTTTGTAATTTATTTTTTAAGAACATGTGGGAGAAGTTTCCATAGTTTGGATCTTGTTGATTGCATCCCCATGTAACAAATTCCTCTGTTTCTTGTATTTTCTGGGAAAATACAAGCTGTAGAGGCATGATTAAATTCAGACTTGATTTTTTGGGGTCAGAATATGTCATAGATGGTGTCTGTCAGAAGGTATGTAATATCTAGTTGTCTTTTTTTGGGTGATATTAGCAGCCATTGATGGACATTGTCTTGCTAGGACCTTTCGATTTGAATGTGTGCTGGGGAATATTCTTGTATTATTTAGATGGTAATTCCTTTCCTCTAATTCCTTCCTTTTTCTTGTCTTTTGTCAGGCTGAGGAATCTTCCTTCTAGCCCTAGATTGTTTAATGTTTTGATCATAAAAGGGTGTTAGATTTTGTCAAATGCTTTCTTTTTTCAATTGAGATAATTGTGTGTTTTTCACCTTCATTCTATTTAATGTGGTATATTACATTGAATAATTTTAAAAATATGTTTAATCACTCATGCAGTCCTAATAAAGATCTCACTTGGTCATGGATTATAATTCTTTTTAATATACTGCTGTATTCAGTTTACTAGTATTTTGTTGAGGAGTTTTGTGTCTATATTCATAAGGGATATAATGTTTTCTTTTCTGTGATGTCTTTGGTTTTAGTATAAGGGTAATGCTGGCTTTATCAAAGCAGTTGGTAAGTAATTTCTTCCCTTCTGTTTTTTGGAAGCATTTAAGAACAATTGGTATACTAAGTGAAGTAGCACAAGAATGGAAAAACAAGCACCACATGCACTCACCATCAAATTGGTATTAACTGATCAACACTTAAGTACACATATAGTAGTAACATTCGTTGGGTGTTGGGCAGGTTGTGGGGGGAGAAGGGGATGGGTATATTCACGCCTAACGGGTGGGTGTGCACCATCTAGGGGATGGACACGCTTGAAGCTCTGACTCGGGTGGGGCAAAGGCAATATATGTAACCTAAACATTTGTACCCCCATAATATGCTGAAATAAAAAAATAAAATAATAAAAAAATTGGTATAAATTCGTCTTGAAATGTTTGGTGGAATTCATCAGTGAAGCCATCTGGGCCTGAGCTTTTCTTTGTGGGTAGATTTTTGAATGGTAATTCAGTTTTTTATTATTTTAGGACTATATAGATTTTCGATTTGTTCTTCAGACAGTTTAGGTACTTTTTCTTTTTTTAGAAATTATCCATTTTATCTAGCTTATCTAATTTGTTGGCATATAATTGTTTATAGTATTCCCTTATAGTCTTTTTCACCCCTCTGCAATACATTTCCCAGCCTCTGGTAACCATCATTCTATTCTCTGTCTCCACGAGATCAATTGTTTTTAATAATTAGCTCCCACACATGAGTGAGAACATGTGAGATTTGTCTTTCTGGCTTGGCTTATTTCACTTAACATAATGTTCTCCAGTTCCATCCATGTTGTTGAAAATGGCAAGATTTCATTCCTATTTATGGCTATACAATATTCCATTGTATATATGTACCATGATCCTTTTGTCCATTCATCTGTTGATTGACAATTAGGTTGATTCCAAATCTTGGTTATTGTGAATAGTGCTGCAATAGACATGGGAGTGCAGATATCTCTTTGATATACTGAATTCCCCTCCTTTGGATATACATCCGGCAGTGGGATTGATGGGTCATATGGTAATTGTATTTTTAGTTTTTTGAGGGACCTCCATACTGTTCTCCATAGTGTTTGTACTAATTTACACTCCACCAACAGTGTATGAGCGTTTCCCTTTCTTCACACCTTGCCAGCATTCATTATTGCCTGTCTTTTTGATAAAAGCCATCCGTTTTAACTGGGGTGAGATGATATCTCATGGTAGTTTTGATTTGCATCTCTCTGATGACTAATGATGTTGAGCATTTTTTCATATACCTGTTGGCCATTTGTATGTTTTCTTTTGAGAAATCTATATTCAGATCCTTTGCCCATTTTTAATTGGATTATTTGATTTTTTTCCTATTGAGTAGTTTAAGCTCCTTATATATTGTAGTTATTAATCCTTCGTCAGATGGGCAGTTTGAAAATATTTTCTCCCATTCTGTGGCTTCTATCTTCCCTTTAATTGTTAACTGTTTCCTATGCTGTGCAGAAGCTTTTCAGCTTGATATGATCTCATTTGTCCAATTTTGCTTTGGCTGCCTGTGCTTTGGGGATATTACTCAAGAAGTCCTTGTCCAGACCAATGTCCTTTCATCAATGTCTTATAGTTTTTGCTATGGAGATCTTTCACTTCTTTGGTTAAGTTTATTCCAAGGTATTTATTTTATTTGTAGCTATTGTAAATGGATTATATTTTTGGCTTCTTTTTCAGATTGTTTACTGTTGGCATATAGAAATGCTACTGACTTTTGTACATTGATTTTGTATACTGCAACTTTACTGAATTTATTTATCAGTTCTAATAGTTTTTGAGTGGAGTCTTTAGGTTTCTCTAAACATAAGATTATATTGTCTGTGAACAAGGATAATTTGATTTCTTTCTTTCCAATTTGGATGCCCTTTATTTCTTTCTCTTGTCTTCTTGCTCTAGCTAGAGCTTCCAGTATTATATTGAATAACAGTGGTGAAAGTGGGCATCCTTGTCTTGTTCTAGATCTTAGAGAAAAGGATTTGAATTTTTTCTCATTCAGTATACTGTCTGTGGCTCTGTCATATATGGCTTTCATCATGTTGAGGTAAGTTCCTTATATATCCAGTCTTTTGAGAGTTTTTATCATGAAGGGATGTTGGATTTTATCATATGCTTTTTCAGCATTAATAGAAATTATAATATAGTTTTTGTCCTTCATTCTGTTGAAATGATGTATCACATTTATTGATTTGTGTTATGTTGAACCATTCTTGCATCCCTGGGATGAATCCCACTTGATCATGGTGAATAAACTTTTTGATATGCTGTTGAATTTGGTTTGGTAGTATTTTGTTCAGGATTTTTGCATCTATGTCCCTCAGAGATATTGGCCTACAGTCTTTTTTTGTTTTATCTGGTTTTGGTATCAGGGTGATACAGGCCTCATAGAATGAGTTTGGGAGTATTCCTTTCTCCTTGATTTTTTGGAATAGCTTAAGTAGGATTGGTATTAGTTCTTTGAATGCTTGGAAGAAATGAGCAGTGATGCCATCTGGTCCTGGGCTTTTCTTTGATGGGAGACTTTTAATTATTGTCTTTATCTTGTTACTTATTATTGGTTTATCCAGATTTTGGATTTCTTTCTGGTTCAATCTTGGTAGGTTGCATGTGTCTAGGAATTTATACATTTCTTCTAGGTTTTCCAATTTATTGGTATATAGTTGCTCATAGTAGTCTGTAATGATCCTTTGGATTTCTGCAGTATCAGTTGTAATGTATCCCTTTTCATCTCTGATTTTATTTATTTGGATCTTCTCTCTTTTTTTCCTAGTCTGGCTAAAGGTGTGTCAATTTTGTTTATCTTTTCAAAAAAACCCAATGTTTTGGTTCATTGGCCCTTTGTATTTGTTTGTTTCAATTTCATTTATTTTTGCCTTGATCTTTATTATTTCTTTTCTTCTACTTACTTTGCATTTGTTTTGCTTCTGCTTTTCTAGTTCTTTGAGATACATCATTTGTTGTTTATTTGAAGTTTTTCTACTTTTTCTATGCAAGAACTTAACTTGTATAAATTTTCCTCTTATTACTGCTTTTGCTGTATCCCATAGTTTTTGGTATGTTATGTTTTCATTTTCATTTGTTTTGAGAAATTTTTAAATTTCCTTCTTAATCTCTTCATTGACTCACTAGTCATTCAGGAACATATTATTTAAAAATTTCCATGTATTTTTATAATTTTTAATATTCTTCTTATTATTGATTTCTAGTTTTATTCCATTGTGGTCAAGAAAATACTTGGTATAATTTTAACTTTTTGAATTTTTTAAGACTCATTTTGTGGCCCAACATATG
>CAUYSK010060865.1:0-24900 GCA_963575035.1 Avahi laniger
ATGCTTTTTCTGCATCTATTGAGAGGATAGCATGGTCTTTGTTTTTGCTTCTATTTATGTGGTTAATCCTTATTCAATAAATGGCGCTGGGAAAACTGGATGGCCTCATGTAGAAGACTGAAACAGGATCAGCACCTCTAACCTCGCACAAAAATCAACTCACGGTGGGTAACAGACTTAAACCTAAGGCATGGACTATAAGAATTCTAGAAGAAAACGTTAGAAATACTCTTCTAGACATTGGCCTAGGCAAAGAATTTATGAAGAAGACCCCAAAGGCAATCACAGCAACAACCAAAATAAATAAATGGGACCTGATCAAATTAAAAAGCTTCTGCACAGCCAAAGAAACTATCACGAGAGCAAACAGATAACCTACAGAATGGGAGAAAATATTTGCATGCTACACATCTGATAAAGGGCTGATAACTAGAATCTATTTAGAACTCAGGAAAATCAGCAAGAAAAAAATCAAACAACCCTATCAAAAAATGGGCAAAGGACATGAACAGAAAATTTTCAAAAGAAGACAGAATAATGGCCAAGAAACATATGAAAAAATGCTCAACATCTCTAATCATCAGGGAAATGCAAATCAAAACCACAATGAGATATCACTTATCTCCAGTGAGAATTGCCCATATCAAAAAGTCCCAAAACAATTGGTGTGGATGCGGAGAGATAGGAACACTCAAACACTGCTGGTGGGACTGCAAACCAGTGAAACTTCTGTGGAAAGCAATATGGAGATGCCTTAAAGAGATACAAGTAGATCTACCATTTGGATTTTTTTTTTTTTGAGTCTTTATTTCAAAATGAGAGTGTTTTTTTTTTTTTAAACTTTTGAGTTGTAGATCACTGACCAGTTTATAAACTGGCTGTCTCTATTTGAGTCCACTACCCCACCAGTAGGTCCATTATCTGTGACTGTAGAAATAACATGGCTACTTAGTGGTAGGAGGTGTGAGTGGGGCCACTTCCCTCAGAAGAGGACATGGCAGGTAGCTCTGCTCATATCCCCCAGTGAGGTTGGCATGAGAGCCTCCGAGTCAGTTCTGGGGGTCTAAAAAGACCTAATCTCCAACATTTTGCTTTTGTCTCTAAGAACATCTAAGAAATGTGTCCTAATGCCATTATCTAGAATATTTCTAATAGCCATGAAACCTGACATTTCTACATTAAATAATTCCTATCATTGCTGGAATATGAGCCCAAGGTGGGGTGAAGCACTAATTAAGTTGCAACAGCAAGATGCCTTGTTTTATTAACTAAATCCTTCTGAGAATATAAGCAATAGTTGACATTTATTCCTTTTCTACCTACCCTCATTAGACATGTTTGAATACCCACTTTGTGGCCTTTAAAATAAAATGCTTTTCTTACAATGCCAGCAGCTACTAGAACAAGTGAGCTGCTGTGCTTGCCATAGCTTTTTTCCTTCTTCTTATCATTTCTTATGTCTTCCATTTGCCACCATTAGTTGCATGTAATTTCTCTACAGGAAGTAAGACGGCTTGACTAGTAATAGCCTCATAATGAGGTGATTATTTTTAACATGTGCAGATTCTAGTCTAACTGCAATAAATATCAAATAGAGCCATAGTGGCCAACTGGAAACATCATTTGTTGGACTATCCTGGCTGGAAGATAGAATATTGGACTGAGGAAAGCAGAGAAGAGTCACAGCTCACGTGTGAATTTCAGAGGGAGATGACGGAGACATCTGGGGACCCCACAAAGAAAAACTGAGAACCTGAGAAAGAAGATACAGGAGAAGATAGCAGTGTGGATCAAACCCAGAGAGGCTCAAAGCTCAGTGAAAGGGTAAGGGGGATTTCCCCTTCCCCACGTTGGAGCGTTCAGTGATAGTGGGACACAAAGTATATTGAAGGCTCCTCCACCCTCCATGAGCCCAGGCACAGCAGCTAAATAGGAATAGTGTGGTGAACCAGTGAACCCCAGGTGTTTGGGTGTCCATAAGGGACATCCCATGGGAGAGTGCCACAGGAGACCAGAATACCGGCTTTCTTACACCTAAACACTTCCTCCTCTGTGCCTCCCCTATTCACAGCATCAGAGAAGGTAATTTGAGCTCAGACTGACTGGTACCTGTGACCCTTCCCCACTCATTGCAACTGCAAGAGTAGTCTGAATCAAGAAGCTCATGAATGGCTGCTTCTCTATGGTGGGTGTGCACTCCTGGCTGAGCCCACCACAGAGAGTGGGAGCTCCTTTGCCCACTAGCATTTGGCAGGATTATGCACTGGTGGCTTAGATAGGTGGGCCAGTCCTGGTGTCCCCTGGACATGAGAGCAGTATAGGGAGACACAGGGAAGAGGACACAGCCCTGGACTAGGGTGGTGAGGAAGCCCTCATGGACATATCTGACAGGAGGGCATGGACGGGTGCTGAGGAATGGGGAAATGTTAGCACACCCATCCCCCACCCCTGCTAGAGAACTGCCATATTGGATTGGGGTGTGGCACTCGGAGAGAAACAACCTAACCCCTGGTAACCTTGGTAACCCAGGACAACCACATGCCCCAAGCATGCTGGCTATATATGAGCAGAGGCCCCTACTTCCCACTCATTACAAAAGGGAATGAAGCTTGAGCCAAGAAATTTATGACTGGCTGCTTCTCTCCATCAGGAGTGTGCCCCTGGCTGAGGCCCCTGTCGATAGAAATGCCTACTACTGTCCCCTTGGAGTCTTGTGATGTAACAGGGGTGCACAAATGGGGAACCCCTACCTGCCAGCATTTTGCAGAGATGTACACTAGTGAGTCAGGCACATGGATTGAGGGGTAGTTCAAGAGCTGGTATCAGGTGGTGAGGGAATGCATATGGACTGATCTGATGGAAGTGCATTGTGGGGTTCCAGGAAGTGGTGACTAGAAAGGGTATTCACCCCTTCCCACAGAGAAATTATGCTAGTGGACAAGGGTGGAAAGAGCCCAGACCAGGGCCTTAGCACTCAAGTGTTTAGACTCCTCCCGTGGGAAAAGCCTTCCAGGTTTCGAGAACTTGCCCTGAACCTCATACCAGCGGCCATCCTGGTGGCCAGAAAACCAACTTCTGAGCCCCAAAAAAGCTTTGCAAAACTTTTCAAGCTGTCACAATCCAACCACAATCTGTCTTTCTCCTCCCCCACCTCAGTGGTAGTAGAGAACAAGTCACACCCTGGAAGCTACAGGATCCCTCCTGAAGCTTGGAGCATTGGTGTGTCCTACCTGGGGGATGAGAACTTACCATGGTGACAAAAGAACATCTGGGCAGCTAGCTCTTTCACACAAACATCAATCAATGACAGGGGGAACAACTCTATGCTTAAGCATAATGCTTTCCAACTCAGGCAAATAGGGAGCAACTGATCGGTGCTCACAATACCAACCTGCCAGATTAAGCTGGGGACCTAACACATCTGACAGTGATGGGAAGAGGTGAAGATAGCAGTTCAGATGTAACCTGAGAGGTATATCAAATCTGTTAGAACAACCCACAGGCAACTCAGCACCAGCACTCCTCTCACTGGCATGGTCAGATATCCATCTTTGGAGACTCAAAAACAGGCCTGCAAGGTAGGCCTACCACCCCCAGGTCTTGATGGAGAGAATAGATGAGAAGGAATCAGAGAAAGAACTCCAGAAACATAAAAAATTAGAGTAAATCGACACCCCCAACAGAAAAAAATAGCTGCTTATCAATGGATACAAACCAAAACAAAAATATAGAAGTGACTGATAAAGAATTTTGAATGTGGATTGAAATACAAGTGAAAATAGAATCCTGATACAAAGAAACCACAAAAACAATGCAGGAAATGAATGAAAATTCACTAAAGAAATCAAATTATTAAAAAAAAAGAAACAGAATTTCTAGAAATGAAAAATTTATTCAAGGAAATACAAAACACAGTGGAAAGCCCTAAGAATAGGCTAGATCAAGCAGAAAAAAGAATCTCAGAGCTTGAAGAAAACATCTTTGAATTAAACAAGTCAGTCAAAGACAAAAAACAGAGACATAAGAGAGATGAACAAAGGCTACAAGAAATACAGAATTATGTAAAGAGGCCTAACTTAAGAATCATCAGCATCCCTGAGGGTGAAGAAAAAAATACATGAGGGTTGGAAAATCTATTTGAGGGAATAATTGAGGAAAATTTCCCTGGCCTTCCTAGAAATCTAGATATCCAGGTAAAAGAGGCTCAAATAACATTGAGGCCCCATTTTCAGTCTTCTCAAACAAAATAATGGCCAGCCTAGTATTTCGTACCTTGCAAAACTAAGTTTCTTATAGGAGGGAGAAACAAAGACTTTTATAGACAAACACACAGTGAGGGAATTTACCAAACCAGACTTGCCCTGCAGGAAGTACTCAGATCTGCATTATATATCAATCACCATAATAGACACCCACCAGGATAAAACCACTGAAAACCTAATGCTCAGAGCCAATATTACACAATGGCTCAAGGATAAAACAAAGCAATAAGGTTCTATTCAACAGGATGAACAGAAATCCACCCCACTTATCAGTTCTTTTAATAAATGAATGTGGCTTGAATTGCCCACTCAGGATACATAGGCTGGCTAAATGGAGAAAAAAATATAAGCCAAGTATCTGTTATCTCCAGGAAACACATCTAACCCAAAAGGACTCATTCAGACTCAAGGCAAAAGGATGGAAAACAATATTTCATGCAAACAAAAACTAAATAAAGCTGGTCTAGCCATTCCCACATCGGACAACATAGATTTTAAATCAACAAAAGTAAAGAAAGACAAACATAACATTATATAATGATGAAGGGAACAATTCAACAAGAAGACAAAATAATCCTAAATATTTATGCACCTAACACAGGTGCACCCAGATTCTTGAGGCAAACCCTACTAGGTCTAAACAAAGTGTTAAAAAGCAACATCAGAATAGAAGGGGATTTCAACACCCCACTGACAGAACTGGGCAGATCTTCCAAGCAGAAAATAAATAAATAAACACTGGATTTAAATGGAACTCTAAAGCAAATGGGCCTAATAGACATTTACAGAACATTCTACCCTAAAACTATAAAATATACATTCTTTTTATCAGTACATGGAACATTCTCAAAGATAGATCCCATCTTAGGCCACAAAACTTGTCTCAACAAATTTTAAAAAATAGAAATTATATTGAAATCAAAGTGGAATAACATTAAAAATTAATTCCAAGAGAAACACTCAACTCTACACAAAGTCATGAAAATTAAACATCATACTGTTGAACATTATTGGGTCAAAGAGAAATTAAGATGGAAATCAAAAGATTCCTTGAACGAAATGACAAAGGGGACACAAGTTATGAAAATCTGTGGGATTTGGCAAAAGCAGTCCTAACAGGAAAATTCATAGCCTAAATGCCTACATCAAAAAAACAGAAAGATCACAATCAACAATCTAATAAATTGTCTCAAGGAACTAGAAAAGGAAGAGCAAACCAATCCCAAACCCAGCAGAAGAAAAAAAGTAACTAAGGCCAGAGCAGAACTAAATGAAATTGAAAACAAAAGAATTATACAGAAGAAAAATGAAACAAAAAGTAGGTTCTTTGAAAAGATAAACAAAATCAATAGACTTCTCACTAGATTAACCACAAGGGAAAAGGAAAGGATCCAAATAAGCTCAATCAGAAATGAAAAAGGAGACATTACAACTGATACCATGAAAATACAAAATATCATCTCTGAGTACTATAAAAATTTCCATGTGCATAAACTTGAAAATGTTGAGAAAATAGAAAAATTCTTAGAAACACACAATGTACGTAGGCTCAATCAGGAAGAAATAGAACTCCTCACTAGACCAATATCAAGTGATGAAATTGAAGAAACAATAAAATCTCTTCCAAAAAAGAAGTCCCAGACCAGATGGTTTCACACCCAAATTTTACCAGACCCACAAAGAAGAATTTGTACCATACTGCAGAAATTATTTCATAACATCAAGAAGAAAGGAATTCTCCCCAAGTCCTTCTATGAAGCCAGTATCACCTTGAGACCAAAGTCCTGAGAGGACGAAACAGAAAAAGAAAACTACACACCAATATCCCTTATGAATACACAAGCAAAAATTCTCAAACTGAGTTCTAGCAAACCGAATTCGGCAGCATGTAAAAAAAAAAAAAACCAATAAACACCAAGTGGGCTTTATACCAGGGATGCAAGAATGGTTCAACATACATAAATTCATAAATGTGATTCAACACATAAATAGAAGCAAAACAAAGATCATACGATCTTCTTAATAGATGCAGAATAAGCATTTGACAAAATACAGCACCCTTTTATGATAAGAACTCTCAGGAAAATAGGCATATATGGAACATATCTAAATATTATAAAAGCCATATACAACAAACCCACAGCCCACATCATACTGAATGGGGAAAAATTGAAAGCATTCCAGCTTAGAACCAGAAGTAAACAAGGTGGCTCACTTTCATCACTTCTATTCAACATAGTACTGGAATTCCTAGTCAGAGCAATCAGTCAAGAGAAGGAAATCAAGAGTATCCAGAAAGGGAAAAAAGAGGTCAAACTATGGCTATTTGCTAAAGATATGATCTTATCTCTAGAAAACCCCAAAGATTCTGCCAAGAAACCCTGGAATTGATAAATAAATTCAGCAAAGTCTCGGGTTACAAAATCAATGTACACAAATCAGTAGCATTCCTATATGCCAACAGCAGTCAAGCTTAGAATCAAATCAAAGACTCAATACCTTTCACAATAGCAACAAAGGAAATAAAATATCTAGGAATATATTTAACCAAGGAGATGAAAGACCTCTACAGGTAGAACACCTGTAAAGGTGTTCGAATCACTAAGGAATGAAACCACAGACAGTGTAAACAAATGGAAAAATATATCATATTCATGGATTGGCAGAATCAACATTATTAAAATCTCTATACTACTCAAAGTGATTTACAGATTTGATGCAATCTCCATTAAAATTCAAACGTCATTTTTAACAGATTTAGAAGAGATCATTCTGTGCTTCATATGGAATCAGAAAAGGGCCCAAATAGCCAAAGCAATGCTAAGTAAAAATAACAAATCAGTAGACATCACTTTACCAGACTTCCAGCTATACTACAAGGCTATAGTAACCAAAACAGCATGGTACTGGCAAAAAAAAAAAAAAACAGAAACATAGACCAATGGATCAGAACAGAGAACTCAGATATAAATCCATCCTCATATTGTCATCTGATCTTTGACAAAGCAGACAACTACATAAACTGGGGAAAAGAGTCCATATTCAATAAATGGTTCTGGGGAAATTGGATAGCCATATGTAGAAGATTGAAATAGGACCTTTACCTCTCACCACTCACAAAAATTAATTCAAGATGGACATCAGACTTAAACCTAAGGCATGAAATTGTAAAAATTGTAGAAGAAAATGTTGGAAAAACTCTTATAGATATTGGCCTAGGCAAATAATTTATGAAGAAGACCCCAAAGGCAATCACAGCAACAACAAAAATTAATAAATAGGACTTGATTAAATTGAAAATCTTCTGCACAGCCAAGAAAACAATCAATAGAGTGAACAGACAACATATAGAATGGGAAATAATATTTGCATGCTATACATCTGACAAAGGACTAATAACCAGAATCTACAAAGAACTCAAGCAAATCAGCAAGAAAAATATCAAACAGCTCCACAAAAATAGTGGACAAAAAACATGATCAGAAACTTTTCAAAAAAAAGGTAAGCTAATGTCCAATAAACATATGAAAAAATGCTCAACATCTCTAATCATCAGGGAAATGTAAATCAAAAACACAAGGAGATAGCACCTAACTCCAATAAGAATGTCTTTCATCAAAAAGTCCCCAAACAACAGATTATGGAATGGATGCAGAGAAAGAAACACATACTGTTGGTTGGACTGCAAACTAGTACAACCTCTATGGAAAGTAGTCTGGAGATACTTCAAAGAATTAAAAGTAGACGTACCATTTGATCCAGCAATCCCACTATTGGGTATTCACCTAAAGGAAGAAAAGACATTTTATACAAAAGACGCTTGTAGTTGAGTGTTTATAGCAGCACAATTCACAACAGCAAAGATGTGGAAACAACCAGAGTGTCCATCAATACATGTGTCTGTTAATAAAATGTGGTATATGTATACCATGGAGTACTACTCAGCCATAAAAAAAATTATGAACTAATACCTTTTGTAACACCCTAGATGGAACTAGAGACCATCCCCTAAGTGATGTATGGCAAGGATGGAAAAACAAACACCACATGTACTCACTATTAAATTGAAACTCAATGATCAACATTCGTGTGCACATATGGAAATAAACCTCAATAGAAATCATTGAAAGCAGGTGGGAGGAGGAGGAGGGGATGGGTTAATTAACACCTAACGGGGACAATGCATACTATCTGATGATGGGTACACATAACTTTGGCTCAAACTGTACAAAAGCAATTCATGTAACCAAAACATTTTACCTCCATAATCTTCCAAAACTAAAAAGAAAGAAAAAAATGTCATAGAAAACCCCTTTTCACCTCCTATATGGTATATAATTACAGGAAAAATCTCTTCAACTATCACTAATAAATGATATTAATAAATAAATGTCATGGAGACAAAAGCAGAGCTCTGTAACAGCACTTACAAAATATTCCTCAATCCTGAAACTACTTTCAGGAAACATGTACAGGGCCCTCCCTGCCAAATATACCTAAAAATACTGTTCTTACCTCTCATAAAGTGCTTCTTGAGTTGAGAAGTCAGGAAGGGAAACGCACAGGTGGTGAGCATGAGAAACAGAGGACTGTTCCAGCTCAACCCTTCTTCTGGTCTCACTTTCTTTCCATTTCCTACACTTTTTATTTATTTGGGGGAAAATTTCCGATAATGCACACTTCCTGATAGTTGTCTAAGTTCTATCATACTGTATGTAATTTGTCTTTCCAGCATTAAAGAAGAGTCTGATTTAGCAGGACACAGAGTGGCTCCCCAACACAGGGCCTGCCAGGCAGAGAGTGAAAGGCAGTGTGGCTGAGTACACAGCACTGTCTACCTCTTGGCTCCTGTTGCTTCTATCATTGTCTTTTCCCAACTAGTTTGCTCAGGGGAGTATTTATCCATCCACCCGCCCAACCATTTTTTCATTCATCTGTCCATGACCTTCAGACACTTGTTGTGCACCGTCTGTGTGTCCATCATGGTACTGATGACCAGAACTTACCTCAAGACCAGCCATATCAAACTTTCTGGAGAGTAAGGTCCAGGAATTTGTATATTTCACAAACTCAGACTGTCTGAACACCACTGATTTAGAGGCTACTACAAACACTTATGACCGAGATTCCTGTCACCAAAGAGATTGCTCTTTGACTTTTCTTTGTTCACTGTTCAAATCTTATCCCTGTTCTTTCCCTGCCTTACAAATGTAAAACAAAACACAAACAAGTGCTAATATGTCTGGGGTTTTTGCTAACATTTGTAATTGAAATAAAGGCTAAAATTCAGTTAGATGTTAGTGAAAAGAACGATGCACTTTTTTACCATGTTCATGAGTCCCATGAATTCCATCCACAAAACCCCTTGGGTGTTCATGGACCCCAGGTGTAGAAGTACTGTAAACAGGGATTTTTAAAACAGTATAATGTGATGAAAAAGATACCCTCCCACTTCAGAATCAGGCAGTCTTAAGCTTGGATCCCAGCTCCAGAATTTACTACCTAAAAAACCTTTAGCTGGAAGTTATTTAACTTCTCTAAGTCTTAGTTTTTTCGAACTCTAAAATGGAATTAAGAGAGAATTAATAGCTTAATAATGCTTTGTGTGTTTTTTAATTTAATTAGATAATAAAGTCACCCAAAACATCCTTAGGCCCAGAAAATCAATATTATATGAACTCACTTTAACCACATCAGCAAGTTCTATTTTTGGTTGAAATTGCTATCTATCAATCGCATCTTCAAACAGTGTGTGTGTGTGTGTGTGTGTGTGTGTATACAAGGACACTAATCCTGAAATTTGTAAATCCTCATGAATCCACTGAATATCCAGATCCTAGCCAAACCTCAAGCCTTTACAATGACCATTTCAAAAGGTGTGTTGATTTGGCCAACAAAATGACTGTCTTTAATTCTCCACCTTTAATTTGAAGCTCACGGATTTGATTACTGATGATTCTAGGTTAGCAGCAAATGACATCCTACCTCTTGTCTCTGCAGGTAGACAATGCTGCTCAATTTGACTAGATGGCCACACTGGGCAAACACACACATGATGCTCACCACTTCTCTAATTGCAGATGGCCAATCTGAGTGCCTCACATGCAGGCTATTGATGACCAGATGTATTGAAGATCTGGGTTTGCAGAGATCTTTCTTTCTCTTATCACTTAAATCTCAAAGAATCAGTTGAGCCTGAGCCTCTAGTCCCAGCCTATCATGTACTGTGTGGAGGAATTAGTTTACGATGGATACTGAGCACTGTGTAATTTAATCTGGTAGAAAGGTAGCATAATTTTTACGATGAAAGAGAACTGGTTCATATTGCACACATGCACACACACACACTCTCATACATGCATTCAACCTAACAAGAATGTCAAGGCATCTCTAGAGAGGCTGTCATTCTGAAATCAGTCCACTAGCACTTTGAGTGTGACTTTATCCTGACATGCTGGTCCTCCTGGAAAAGGGGAAGTTTATCTGAAAAGTCATTTGGGGCTGTTTAAAGAGAGCATTGGGTGTTCTCCAATGCAATTTGTTTAGTAGCTCCACTGTATTACAACAGAAATTGGATGAAAATATCTTCTACCTTTTGTTTCTTCTGTGTTTTTCATTTGACTTGATCTTTAATTTACACTCCAGAAAAAGCAGAATATTTTGTTTCAGAGAAGTATCCCTCCTCAGGAGACTTAAAACTCTTGTCTCACAGGTTTTTTATCAGACATCACTTTTATAGCGAAGCAGTAGCATGGTAAATGGATTTTCGAGGCCCTAAAGCTTAAATAAATGAGCCTATTGTCCACCCAAGTTCAGGAAAATACAGTTTACAAATAACAAATAGGGAGAATCAGTATAATAGATTCCTTGCTCATAAGTATATTTAGAAGCAGGCATTTTAGAATATTTATAGACATGTAAGTTAAACAAATGGTTCTATCAAAATCTTGCAGATTGTGATTAGTTAAAACAATTTTGGGGAAAATGAGTCATCGTTTTTATGCTTATAATGAAGGATTCAAAATGAAGCCCTCTTCCATTGTCTGCCTGTGTCTCCTGCCAGACAATGACCTCCTACAGCTCTCACTGCTTTGCTTGTTTCTTCTAATGTTTGGCAGAGTGTCCAATATATGGTGAAATTTCAATAAGTATTGGGGGAAAGAATAAACAAAGAAATGGATGGAAAAATTTGAAGTAGCAGAATTTCAACAAGTTTAAAAAAAAAAACATAATGTTAGTGGGTTAAACCATATCTCCCCCCAGAAAAAATTCGTAAGTTGAAGTTTTAACCCTTAGTGCCTCAGAATATGACATTATTTGGAAACAGGGTGACTGCTAAGATGAGGTCACACTGGAGTAGTGTGAGCCCCTAATCTCATGTGGCTGGTTTCATTATAAAATGGAGAACATGCAGACAGACCTGCACACAGGGAGAATGCCATGTAAAGAACGGAATTATGCTACCAAAAACTAAGGAAATACCAGAAGCTAGAAGAGAGGCCTGGAACAGATCCCTCTGCAGTGCCTTCAGAGGGAGCATGGCCCTGCTGGCACCTTGATCGCAGACTTCTGGCTTCCAGAACTGAGGACAATAAATTTTGTTGTTTAAGCCACTCGGTTTGCAGTACTTTGTTTTACAGCAGCCCTAGAAAACTAATACACATAGCAGTTCAGAATTTGGAAGTAGGAAGAGTCCCAGAAAGGTTGAGAGGAGACATCAAGAAAACATATCTACCAGAGGAAGTGTCCCAGCCACTAACTGGGATGCAAGAACTGGACTATAATGCCTCGGAAGAGATTGGCAGGACCCCTGGCCTGGGATACCAGGCAGTGATCAGATGGGAACTGAGCAGGAAAACCAACTCAGCTGCCGAAGGAGGCTAGAGCTTATTAGACGAGGGCCTGGTTACCAGAACTGCTTGAAGGTTGGAATTCAGGCTGCTTAAATGTGGTCTTTTTCAAGTTTAGGCTGACATGGGGGCCGGGAATGGAGCGGAATTGATGTGAGGATCAGAGGAATACAGATGTGGTAAAGAGAAGGCATGCAAAAACCGGGAGCCCTTCGACCTGGAAGAATGTCATTATATTTGGGGCATATTTTCTACTTAAAGTTAAGTATATTGCACATATAACTCAATTATAATTTCACATATGCCAGTAATTGTTTTTGCCAATTACTGTACTCAGAAGGATTCATGTGAGGCCCTCTGCTAGGCACTGTTTGTAAGACAAAGTATTCTAGTACAGTGTGGTTAAGAGCTCTAGAACTATGAAGTAAGACCAAAGACCAAGCCTACCACCCTCCCACTTACCTGCTGTGATGGAATTCCATTTTAGTACTGAATTTTATTATATATCTCAGATCTATTTCTAAAAGAAGGAATTCCGAGTAAACAGAACTGACAATCATCATGTAGATCTGGAGATATACTGTCTGTACCTTCCAGGAATTTTCTCTACAATCAGTTCACTATGGAGAATTTCAGTAAAATTGATCTATCTCTTTAAAAAAATCACCAAACAGAAATGTTGTTTATTTCCATTTGTCTAATTGAGACCGAATAGGAGTCGCAGTGGGACTAAACAGCTGTCCTCAGAGGGGCCCAGGGGATGGTCAGAATGGAGGGTAGATGACGAGCAAAGACCCACATTGATTACCCTGTCCACAAGCATACATAGAACATACCCTACAACACATATTATCCTTTCACTATTTCATATATCAAATATCTATGTTTTTAGACATTTTTACTATAAAGGATAGATTACCTTGCAAACATATATAATTTATGGATTTTTTATTATCGTGTACTTCAAATGAACAAAAATCATATAACAGATACCTTTGCCTTCAGATTGAACAAATGTTAATATTTTGCCACTTTCGTTTCAGGTATGTTTTAGTAAAACTTGACTGATAGCACTAAAGCACACTTGTACTTTATTTTCTCCAATTCCTCCTCAGAGGTAGCTGTTATCCTAAAGTTGGTGTGTATCCCTCCCCTTATGTGCTCATCTTATTAATGAATATGGAATTCCAACATGCACATTATGATTTTTAAAACTTGCTCTGTGTCTATTTGCCATACTTTCCCCTTTCTTCCTATCTTCCCCTTTCCCACTTTCTGTGGAATTAATCAGTTTCCTTCTCTATTCTCTTCATTTTTCTTTTGCTAGTTAAGGTGTTATATATCTATTTCTGGTCTTTCAATGTTACCCTTAAACTTTGCATATACATTATACATACCCTTCAAAACATCATGTTGTATGTGATAAATACATACAATTTTATCTGTTAATTTCTAAAAAGGATTTATTGTTAATTTTTAGGTTATAAGAATGATACTGTAGTTATATTCAAAATAGTCTCTATCTTTTCAAATAATACTGGCATGTTTATTAATAAAAAGATAAAAATAAAAACTATTTTAAATAAAACATTTTGCATATGTACTTGATTTTAAAAGTCCAAACTTAATTCATATTTTCATCTTCCTTTTGAACACAATAAGGAATTCGTAGCATTTAATTCTAATCATTTCCTCCCTCTCCCATTTCCCATGTGAATTTTGTCTAGTTTTTAGATTCACCTTGTTTTTAAGGAGCACAACTTAGTAACTGATATTTTTATAGCAACTGTTACTTTGATGTGTTCACAAGCTTATTATCCATGTCTTTGGTCACTAGTTCTTCACACATACCACTCTGGGTTCAGCTCCTCCATTCCTGAAGTACATGTTTTAGCAATTCTTTCACCAGATAACTTGCAAACTCTTTAGTAGTTCTTTGTCCTTCCAGATGTCTTTATTTCAGTCACATTTTATAATAGCAGTTTGGCCCAATAATTATTCCAGGTCAACAGCTATTATATTTTCTTCAGCACATCATCTTCTGGCGTCTATTGTTGCTGTCGGATATTATTAATCACTCCAGTTCCCTAAGCATTCCCAGAAGCATGTACGTGTGAAGAAAATACTTCACCAGAAACTTTCATAGGAAAAAAAATTCTATAGGTAATTAAGTAATTCCACTGTTACTGTCTGTGTTTAAACCTTTTTGAAATAATTCAAATTCCACTTAAAAAAAATGTATTGAATGCTTAGAGTAAGTCAGGGGTTTGCATAGATTCTCCCACTGATTCTCACAATCTTAGGAAATTGTTTAAATAGCTCCACATTTTTACAAATGAAGAAACTGAAGCCCTGGGTGGCCAAATAATTTACTCTTGATCACACAGCTAAGAAACAGCATTCACAGGATGCAAATCTAGTTCCTCTAATTCCGATAGCAGACAGAGCCAATAATATTTATTTTTATCCTCTCGCTTATTTTTATGATAGTGAAAAGAAATAGATAATATTGACTAAGATATAGAGACTTTAATCACTGTCATCTAATGACCACGTAATGTACAATGGAGTCTTCCTCACACGGTCCCAGGTGGAAGTCGGACCGGAAGCCCAAGGATCGGAGACCCCAGAGTGCCCCTGAGGGTTGGGGAAGCCACTCTGCTTTCAAAGGCTGAGAGAGTTAGGAACTCAGCTGTCTGCTTGAGTAATCATATTCATGAGTTTTAGATTCAGGGTAGTTCCTTCAGCCATATGTTGAGAAATTGAAAAATGGAAAAATTGAAAAATAAATGACCTTTGGAAAACAGAAGAGCCTTTACTCTGGAGAAAAATGTAATTCAGTTTTCAGGCACATTCCACTTCTTTTATGACTTGAGGATGTCACAATGCATGCCAGCCAAGTCTAATGGGATATATTCGAAGGAGTAGGTCATTTCTGGGGTAGAAAAGTTTTTTTTTTTCTTACAGCATGCAAGCGTGAGAATTAGAGGGCCTGGGTTTCAGTCTGGTCCCTGGATCCGATTTGCTTTGAGAATACCCACAAGTCGTTTAGACTCCATGGGCCTCAGTTTTCTCATTTATAGAACTAGCTATCTATCTTTTAATATGTGAACTGAATACATTTCCATTTATTGGACAAAGTTCGATCTTTTTATTTCATGTTTCTTTACCATAGTGTGTGTGTGCATATATGTCATAGAGAGGAAGTATTTATTTTACTTTCTTTTTTCTCCCCCTTCTGACTTCTGTTAAACTGATACAGTTTTAAATATTCTTGGTCTGATATATGTACATGTGTATGTCTGTGTGCATGTATATATGTATGTATTTGCTGCTCACTTGAAAAGCGTACACATATTTTCTTCCATCAAGGATTACCGTTGATTTCTTTTTACTTTTTTAATTAAACTTTTTTAGAGATATGTATATACACATACAGTAGTAAGAAATTATAAAGAGGGAATCTGTGTGTTTTTACCCAGTTTCCATTAATGGTAACTGTATCTTCCAAAACTGTGGTACAATATCACAACCAGAATATTGACATAGTTACAGTCAAGTAGAGAACAATTCCATCCCTACAAGGATCCCTCTATTGCCCTTTATAACCACAGCCACGACCTCCTCCCCCTCCCACCTCCATCCTTATCTCTGGCCGTCGCTACTCTGTTGTTTATTTCTATATGTTTTCATTTCAAGAATGTTATATAAATGGACTCCTCATATCGTATCTAAATATTTAAGATTGTTGTTTAAAAAACAGCGTTATTGCCTGTAGATTCATCCAAGTGATTGCATATAGCAATTGTTTCTTTTTATTGCTGTACTAGTAGTATTCCTTGATATGGACGTAACCATACGGATCTACCACATGGTTACCCAGCTGCCTGTGGAAGGACATCTAGGTTGTTTACAGTTTTGGCCTTACAAATAAGGCTGTTGTGAACATTTATGTACAGGCTTTTATGTGCACAAAAGCTTTCATTTCTCTGTGATAAATGCTCAAGAGTGTAACTGCTGTGCTTTGTGGTAGTTGCATATTTAGTTTTAAAAGAAACTGCCAAGCTTTTTTCCAGAGTGCTTGTATCATTGCACATTCCCACCAGTGATATATGGGTGATCTAGTTTCTCTGCATCCTTGCCAGCATTTGGTGTTGTCCTTATTTTTTTATTTTAACCACTCTTATTGGAATATAGTGATTTCTCATTGTGGTTTTAATTTGCATTTTCTTTATGGCTAATGATGCAGATTAATGTTTTGTGTGCTTATCTGCCATCTGTATATCCTCTTTAGTAAAATGTCTGTTTGTGTTTTTTGCCCATTTTATATTTAGATGTCTGCTTTTCCTGTTGTTGAATTTTGATTTCATTATATTTTCTAGATAAAAATTCTTTGTTATATATGTAGTTTGCAAATATTTTCTCCCAATATGTAGCTTATCTCTTCATTTGCTTAACAAAGTCTTTTAAAGAGTAAAAGTTTTTAATTTTTAGTAGGTCTGATTTTATCTTTTTCCTTTTATGGGTCATGCATTTGGTGTCAGGTCTAAGAAGGCTTTGTCTATCTATAGACATCCGACTTTTTCTGTTGTTTTTTCTTCAACTTTTATACTTTTATGCTTTACATTAAGTCCATGATTCATGTCGAGGTAGTTTTTAATAAGATGTGAGATTTAGGTCAAGCTTCACTTTTGCCTATGGATGTCCAATAGCCCCAGCATGATTTAGGGAAGGGCTGTCCTTCCTCTGTTGAATTGCTTTTGCATATTTGCCAATAATCAGTTGGGCATATCTGCATGAATCTATTTTGGGATTCTCTATTCTGTTCCACTGATCTGAGTGTCAGTCTCTTCATCAATACTACACTCTCTTGATAATTGCAGCTATACAGCAGATCTTAATATTGGGTGGATGATTCTTTCCACTTCACTTTTTTTTCAGGATTGTTTTACCTATTCTAGGTGTTCATATAAATTTTATAATAAGCTTATTTATGTTTACAGAATCCTTGCTGGGATCTTGTTAAAAATTGCATAAAATCTATAGATCAATTTTGGAATAAATAGTATCTTTATTGCATTTTCCAATAGCATATATTTATGAACATGCTATGTCTCCTCATTTATTTAGAACTTCTTTGATTTCTTTCATTGGAATTTTATAATGTACAGCATACAGATACTGCACATGTTTTGTTAATTTATATATAAGTGTTTCATCTTCTTTGGAGTGATTGTAAATATGTTTTGTTTTCAAATTTTGGTTTCTTCATGTTCATTGTTAGTATTCAGCAGTGTGATTGATTTTTGTGCATAGTATTGTGTAATCTTGCTGCACTCACTTATTAGTTCTAAGAGAGTTTGTTTTTTAATTATTAGAAATTTTTTATATAGACAATTAACTGCAAATGGGGACAAATTTATTTCTTCCTTTCCAATCTGTATGCTTTTGATTACCCTTAATTTTTAAGATATATAGAGAATTATATATTTCCTAATGAAGTCTAAATTTATTCAATATATACATTCTTCTCCCAGAAAATGATAAAACCATGTGACAATTTAACCCCATCTTGTCATTTTTCCTTAGAGTTTTTGTTTTACGTGTTTTAAACATGCACAAATTTTGGTTGATCTTTTTTTATATAATCAATAGTTCGTTAAAATTTTTGACACAGCTTGTCAGTTTCTGTGTTCATAACATTTTCTTGCAACTTGCACCATCCCTCTAAGTTCACATTTCTTCCTGAAGAAGTCCCACCTTTAATAGTTGTTTTGTTTGTTAAGTGACGGCCTTAAGTGGTGAATTCCCTCAGACCTTCTGTGTTCAAAAACATTTTTCTTTGCGCTTGTATGCTAGCTTGGTTGAACATACCATTTTAGATTGACTCTACTCTTGAATATTCTTGAACTATTTAAATATAAAATTTCAAAGATTCTAAAATGATAGTTTTTTTCCTCCATAGTTTTGAGCTTTTATACCACTGCCTGTGGTATCAATAATAGATAACAGGAAATCTGCTATCAATACAATTACTTGGTAGATAAATTTTACATTTTTTCTCTGATGACTTTTACAAATTCTTTATCTTCAGTATGTCTGGGTCTGGATTTCTTTTTACTTACTTTGATCAATATTTTGAGTAAAATTTTGACTTCTTAATATTATTCTTCTGCATATGGATATCCAATATTCCTAGCTGTTGTCACAACACTTCAGTCCTCTGAGTAGATGTGGCAGGATGTTGAGAGGCCACGGGATATAAATTTGCAGGGGCTATTGTGCCCCAGGGCAAAATGTGCTCTGGTGTGACTCCACGCACAAAATGGCGCCAACTTGCAGCAGCTTGTGTCCTAGGGATTGGGGAGGACCCAAAGTCAATTTCCTCTGTGGAAAAATACAGTCATACGGATTCCAGGCAGTTCCCTATTCTGGGCTCAGAGCCTGCAAAAGCCGTGGGGCTTTCCTATAGCTATGATTGCAGGTATCCATGGTGGGAATGCAGACTTGTAGGAATCTCCTGCTTACATTTCCTTGCAGTGGGAAGTCCCTTCTGGCTCCACGCCAGTCCTGGATGGGTGCTTTACTTCCCTCTCTGTGCTGCCATCCTGAATCCATGTCTCAGAGGGTCTTTGTCACTTCTTTGCTGAGTTCTAGTGTTCTCCCCTAGACACACTATTGGACTTGTGGTTATTTATTTGTTGATTTGGTCTTTCTTTATTAAGGAAGCAAGTGCTGGGCACCTCTACTCAGCTGTCTTGATGATCGATAATGATGAGCGTGGCAATAACTTTAAACTATGTGTGTCTATAACATACATAGTTTAAAGTTATTGTCACACTCATCATTATTTTGAAAACCTGAAATAAATTTATGTTCCAATTGTTGATGTTGTTGACTTTCTTAGTATGAAGCTACTGTATAGTCTTAAATTTTAACTGGTAAATGTTAGGTCTGGAGCCGAGAGGGAGAGACACAAAGCCTCAGGTATCATAAAATGCTCTTTATTTGAACATCTTGGGTGCAGATGGGTGGAGGCCGAAAAGAGCATCCACACGAGGAAGGGAAGAGCCTTGGGTTTTACAGAGGGTTTTTCTGGGGGGAGTAGAGTAACTGGGCCAGAACAGCCGCTGTAATGAATTCTTATCAAACAGCTAGTTCCTGGGATCCCTGTGTTGATCACATTCTGCAACTCCAATGTGGTCCTTATCAGAAGGGATAAGGAATGCAAATTCCCCTCTTGCATTCCATTCCTTTATCTCCCTAGGGGTCTGGCAAAGGCTACATGCCTAATATTCCAGACTCTTTATATATTTATATATATAAATACATATTTATAGTTATATATATTTACACATATGTTTATATATATAAAATATTGAGAATATATGAAGGGGTAGGATTAGGTGCATTGAGTCTGCTCTTTGACTGCTTCCTTGTTTCTTCTGTTCCTGGCGATTTGGTTATCTCCAAAATGTAGTCAGGCCTATCTCAGGGGATGTGATTTTTGCCCCTGAGATACTGTTTGGGGCAGGAAACAAAGGCCTACAATTTACTCTCCTGCTGTCTGTCTGGGAGATTCTCAGGAACACCTTGAGCTGTAAAACAAATTCTAAAAGTTGTGAGCTGGGGAAATGTAAGGAGAAAGATTTACATTTCCTTTTTGGGCTCTTTTCAGGTATTTGTGAAAACGGAGTCCCAGCAACTTGCCTGCTAGTTTGGGAGCGAAACAGCAAAGAGTTGAGAGAGCTCGAAATTGATTTTTAGCTATTATTAGAAAATGGGGAGATTCAAGGCAGCCCTAACGTTCCCCATTTTCTGTTGTTAAAATTAAATTTCTATTTAAAATGAACTAAGAAGTTGGGAAAATGGTCAGAGACTTTTCTTCTGCAGCTACTTCCAGCTGGGAACAGGTGCAGAGATCTTCTTATGGAGTTCATTTGAATTATTAAAAGGGAAGAGGTTGAAAATGGATGGTCTTGAAGTTAGATTAGAAGCAGGATGGGGTTTCACTGGAAAGAAGTAGTTAGGGCCTGAATTTGGTTAGGTATGAATGTTACCACATAGTGGAGAATGTGGGGTTTAAAAATGAGAGCTGAAAGTAGAGCCACTCGGGGCCTCAGCCAAGAGTTTAAGATCACACATGGTGAGAAGAGCTCATAATTTTGAGAAGGTAGAGAGGTCTCTTGGATTGCAGGCAGATAGAGAGGTCATAGGGCGCCCATAGTGGAGGGATGGAAAGTAAAGTCATTATTATTAGGGCTCCCAGCATGAGCAAAGGACAGGACTGGTATATAAGCTGGGCTGTAGCAGCATTCACAGAGTGACATGAGAAGTATGAAGAGGAGGAAAAGGGCAGTAAAGAGCCACATATACCACAGCATATCATCGGAGCCTGGTATCCATGACAAACTGGACTTTCAGGGAATTCGCAGTGCAGCTTCTGAAGGGTCTGTAGGTTTGAGTCTGGAGAGATGACTCTAGGATAGAAGACTCCAGGATAGGATACCCAGAGGCTCAGCTGTAGTGGTGGAAACAGCGAGAATTATTTAAGAGGTTGAAGGGGACTCAGTTTGTCCTGGGAAATCCTTGAGTAAAATCTAGTCTCTAGGCTGTAAGTGTTGCAGTGCCTTTAATAAGTCGTCCAGCGAGTCCCACTGCTAGCAGGTAGGCTCCAGGTGGGGATAGTGGAGAAAGACAAGGGAATCAAACTGAACTTACTAATTTTTACCTCTTGAAATCGGTTTTTACACTTTTATATGCTTGTCCTTTTTGTGATAGCCCTTAGGCCTAGAGAGGATGAATGAGGTTAGGCCAAGTGGAATATAATAATTTTAAATCCTGGAGATAACTTTGTTATTTATTTAATACTTTAATGGCTTTGGAAAACAAAGCAAGAGTATTAGCAATATTTTAAATAAGAGTTCTAAAAAAATTTTAGTTCTTTCCATGACATTCCTAAAGAAGCAAATCTAAGACCAGAGTTGATCACAAACTATTGACTAAGAAGAATCAAAGTAAAACAACAACTATCTGTGGATGATCTCACAATAGTCATGATTACAGATGTAAAGGAGATTTGATCATTTCTGTAACATCCAGTTTTCATCTTTATGATTATTATTGATAATATATATCAAGACCTACTAGAACATTAGGAATCTCACATAGCCTTGAAATACATATTTATAACATATTTATATAAATATAATTCAAAGAAAGTTAAACATCATTTCACATTTGACAATGTTTTCCTGTATGGTTTAACACACCAGTAAGCCTAATAAGTTTTTTTCTTGGGCTTCTAGTGTCTCCACTAAAAAGTTAGTTTGAGGTTAAAAAAAAAAAAAAATGAATCCAGAATTTTGTTCTTGAAAAGCCTGTCAAACATTACAGGTTTAAAACATTTATTTAAGTAGAATCACAGGTCACTTATAAAACAATTGCTTTCATCTACCCAAGAGTGATAGTCTTTAGAAGACTCTAATGGCAATGTAGATGATACACTGGTATAAACGTTAACCCTTAAAGTTTAGTTTTTGTAGTTAGTCAAAACCGAGCAAAGATACCACAGGGATTATTTTTACAAAGCATAAAAATCTGTCTCTCTTAGGCCAGTCACCAAAGAGGCAAAGAAAACTTTCCATAGTTTGACTGTTATTGGCGGCCACCTCAGATGTAGTTATTTTCATTGACATATTAAGTATGATCTTAAACATTTAAACTTTAATAACAATTTTAAACTAGTTTCATTTACCAAAGGTTACCAAGGTCACATGAACTAAAAGGCATTTAAGTTCTTTCAATGTTCTCAATAAAATATTACATAAGTGCTTACTTTTTCTTTAAGCCAATTAATTAGAGCTCTTTTACATATTTTGGTAGTGAAACATTACACACACATGACATATATGGACATGCAAACATATAGACATATAGGAGACAATTTGGTGAAACAAGGCAGAAGGTTCTATAGTTTGAAAGCTCAAAGCATATCAAGGAAAACATTGTATGTGAAGTTTCAGTTAAGTTTTTTCTATAAGTCAGAGGAAGAAATCCATCAGATCTTTGTCCAGTGGTGCTAGTTGAGAAATAGAAAAAGAGATGGGCAGGCAAAGACTTTATCTCCCCTCTGCAGAGAAGCTGTGGAATACACCGGGAGTTTGTATTTTACCTTTCACTCTGACAATGGGGGATAGGAGAGGGAAACAGAGGCCCTGAAAATTCAGGAAAAGCAGAGGACATGGCTCTGGCATTAGTTCTTACTTGTGCCGGAGAGTTACCTACCTAAGGCTCGGCCATCCCGGTGTGTCAAAATTCAGTCTGTTCCAAAGCCTGATGTGGCCGTCAGACTGAAGCATTATCAGAAGGTCCATGGGTATGGAGGATGCATGTTCAGGGGGAGGTAGCCAGTTCCAGATTGCAGGTGCAATCTCCCATTTTAGGAAGAGGGCACTCACTTTTCCAGTGCCCTTCTTTTGTCAGAGGGGGCACGGTCCTAGCAGAGCCCATTTCCTGGGCATTTTTACTCCAGGGACCCAGAGTCATAGTGGAAGCAGGGCTCAGTTCCTGTAGAAGAATGTGACCTTGTCGTCTATTTACCTGGGGCCTTTTTGAGTGACTCTGGAAAAACTCCTTTACAGGAACAGCCACTATTTGAAAAGCTTTTTTCTGTTTTGGGGGGTGTTGTCAGTCCCACTCTCTTTTTCCTTTGCCTCTCGCGATCTTAGTTATTAAAGACCTTGAACTTCAGCTTTAGGACATCCTTTTGTGGGTTTTGAGTGCCTTCGTCTAATCTTTGGAGCTTGCATCTGTCAGACACAGACTGGGAGATAAAATGTCTATTGAGGAATAAAGTTCCCTGGGAGTTCCCACTTGATAATCCCATAATGGGTCTCTTCTAGGGATGGTGACTGTACCCACTGTCTGGGCAGGTGTATGTCTATGGATTTCATTGCCATGTGCCTGGGCATTAAGCCAAACCCTCTCTTCCTCAGGGGACAGAGTAGAGGAGAGAATAATGTAGAGGTCATGCTAAGCCAGGTCATAAGATTGAGTTAAATATTCGAATTCCTTGATAAAGGCATGGGGATCGGTTGAAAAGGAGCCTGGTTGCTTCTCTATTTGGGAAAGGTGAGAGAGAGAAAAAGGGACAGACACCCACATGATGTCTTCCACCCCAGCCACTTCCCTGAGTGGGGATAATCTGCGGGTCCTGGGACTTAAACAGAACAGGAGCAGGTAGCAGCGGGGCTGGGAAGCAGACGGGGGCAAGTTGGAGGTTATGCTGAGGGAGGTCTGGTTGCAGAGACCTGTATGGGGGAGGGCTCAGATCGGAAGGGTCAGGAGTGTAGCAGGAAGATTTGAGCCAGATTAAAGCTTGTACAGAGTGAGAGTCAAGAGAGGAGGGCAAAAAAGGCTTGGACATAGGGAGTCTCGGACCATTTACCATTGCGGTGACAGAAATTTTCCAGATCTTACAGTATGTTAAAATCAAAGATCCCATTTTTGGGCCACTGTGAGCTACTGTCAAATTTATATTGTGGCCAAACCATATTACAGTAAAAGACAAGCTGCTTTGGCCCAATTTCATCAGTGAGACTTAGTTCTTTTAAATTTCGGAGGAGACATCCCAGAGAGGTAGTTTTAGAAGGGGTAGACTGAGAGTTTCCCATGTCCCTGGGTACAGTAAGAGTCACTCGAGGCTGATTCCATTCAGTTTTAGGTGTTCCCAAAACAAGGGAAGGGCAGAGGAGAAGAGGGTTACTGATTGGAGCAAGTGTCCCGGGATCCAACAGTGTCTTAGGCCAAAAGGCCGAGGGGTTCTCTGGCCTACCGATAGGACTTCGAAGGTGAGAAACGACAGTAAGAGAGATTGGAGTAACCTGAGAACGAGCTTGTGTGCTCCTACTCACCAGGAACGGGATGTCTCCAGGATGTGGCTTTTGAAGGTCAGCGAAGGAAGATCCATGTGTGGGACTTCTTGGGGGACGAGAGTAAAAGAGATAGGAGGAACCTGAAAGTGAGTTTGTGAACTTTTATTCACCAAAGATGAAATGTGGATTGTGAAGGTCAGCAAAGGGAATATCTGAGTCCCCGTCTGGCATCTCTCTTTCAGCTTGGTTCAGGAGTGTGCAGGTGGACAAAACCTTACCTCAGCTGAGCTAGAGCGTGCTCTGCCTGCCTTCCAGGATCAGAGACAAGTTAGAGAGAGACCCCTGCACGGCTCAGGACTTCTCCCACCCACCTTGTCCGGGATGAGGGAGGTTAACGGCTCCAGGGGACATGATCAACCAAGGAGACTGGTCTCTCTCAATTTAGTCAAAGATTCGTGAATACCTTACCCATGACCCAGGGACTCAGAAGAAGGCAGGATTCAGGAGTAAGCCCAGGACAAGCTGCCACAGCCTGCTGCTTCCGGAGGTGCAAGCCCCGCCTGCTGGAGTCCCAGAGGTCGAGTCCACCCGGTAGAACCTTCCTGGGTTTCGGCACCAAAATGTTAGGTCCAGAGCCAAGAGGGTGACATACAAAGCCTCCAGTAGAACAAAATGCTGTTTATTCGAACATCTGGATACGAATGGGTGGAGGCAGAAAAGAGCATCCACATGAGGAATGGGAGAACTTGGGTTTTATAGAGAGTTTTTCGGGGGTGGGGGTAAAGTGGGGTAACTGGGCCAGAACAGCTGCTGTAATGAATTCTTATCAAACAGCTAGTTCCTGGGACCCCCTGCATCAGTCACGTCCTGCAACTCCAGCATCATCCTTAGCAGGAGGGATAAGAAATGCAA
>CAUYSK010060866.1:0-22211 GCA_963575035.1 Avahi laniger
TATTTTTCTCTCAGTTTATATGACTCCAAATTCCACAGTCTTTCTATTATCACTTCTTTCTTTCTTTTCTTTCTTCTTCTGTTTTTTTAATCTTCTGGAGCTATAGTTCTGAATAAATGGCATTATGACAAAGTTTGTTGCAGATAGTCACAGCTCTTTCAATTGCAGATTAAAGGAAACTTAGAATAATTGTAAGTACATTTTGACATGCTCTCTGAAGGCTTTCAATTTATGGCATTTAAATTAAATATTGAAATAGTAAATTTCAGAGGAATTAAAACTGTTTCACCAGTTTGTACTTTGCTGATGTTACCACATTCTTACAGCATAAAACTCGAGGTAAAAAAAATGAAGCATCTTCATAAATTGCTGAATAAAATATAAATATGTTCATTCTTTTGGGAGAATAGTTTGGCAGTACGTATCAACAGCCTTTAAAAGCATGATACCGGCCGGGCGCAGTGGCTCACGTCTGTAATCCTAGCTCTCTGGGAGGCTGAGGCTGGTGGATTATTTGAGCTCAGGAGTTCAAGACCAGCCTGAGCAAGAGCGAGACCCCGTCTCTACTAAAAATAGAAAGAAATTAATCAGACAACTAAAAATATATAGAAAAAATTAGCCGGACATGGTGGCACATGCCTGTAGTCCCAGCTACTCAGGAGGCTGAGGCAGAAGGATCGCTTGAGACCAGGAGTTTGAGGTTGCTGTGAGCTAGGCTGATGCCATGGCACTCTAGCCCAGGCAACACAGTGAGACTCTGTCTCAAAAAAAAAAAAGTGATACTTTGTGACTAGACATCTAATTTTAGGGATCTTTCCTAAAGAAGGAAATCAGAGATGCTGATAAAACCACAGATGAATCTTCAAAACAATGTTCATTATTAACTATGCAAACATAAAATTAAAAACAACCTAAATTTATACAGTGGGAAAACTTTAGATAAATTAATGTGAAGCCATATAATGGAACTCTTAAACATGATGTTTTTAAAAGGTACTCAACATACCATACTGCTGAAGTCTCCAACCCCTGGGCTGCAGATGGTACCGCTCTGTGGCCTGTTAGAAACTGGGCCACACAGCAGGAGGTGTGCAGCAGGTGAGCCAGTGAAGATTCATCTGCATTTTACAGCCACTGCCCATTGCTCACATCACTGCATAAGCTCCACCTCCTGTGAGATCAGAGGAGGCATTAAATTCTAATAGGAACGGCAACCCTACTACAAACTGCTTGGGAGGGATCTAGTTTGCGTGCTCCTTATGAGAATCTAATGTCTGATGATCTGAGGTAGAGCTGAGGCTGTGATGCTAGCGCTGGGGAGCAGCTGCAAATACAGATTATCATTAGCAGTGAGGTTTGACTGCACAATAAATGTAATCACTTGAATCACACTGAAACCAGCCTTCTGTGAAACTGGTCCCTGGTGCCAAAAAGGTTGGAGACTGCTGTAATACAGAATGTCTGATGTGTTAAATGAAACAACAGAATTCAAAATTGTACTCACAGTATGATATAAAGTTGGTTAAAATTTATGTACATATGCATAGAAAAAAGACTAGAAGAAAATATACTAAATTGCAGATAATTTTGTCTCTGGATTTTTGAATTATAGGCAATTTAATTATTTTCATTGATTCTTTTGTATGATTTCCAGATTTCCCAAAATAATCATCCTTAATAATACAAAAGTATATAGTCTTTAAAAACATTTAAAAGGAAAACAGAAAAAATTATATTCTTCTTTGTTGATGGGAGTGAGGCTAAGAGTTCTTTGGTTCTTCCCTACCTTCATATCACCATCTGGGAATGGTGCTAATGGGATAGAACTGGCTCTTTACTGCATTAGATTATTATTAACACTTTTCTAACTTAGGAAAAGGTGCTGGCTCCTGTCATTTTTATTGCCCCCTTTCTTTCGTTTCCCGAGTCCATTCTTCTATCTTCTATGCCTTAAACACCATTGGATTATCATAAATATGATTAAGTTGCTAATGCATAGTATAAGCTTAGTGGTATTTTTGTTTACAGTCCAACTTTAAATATGATTCATATACAAATTAGAATTGGTTTCAGAAATATTTTATAAAAATCTATTAAAAGTTTCCTAGTGACAAATGTTATATGAGGAAAAGCTAAAGGTGTGTAACTGGGTTTTGTGAACTAAAAACTGAGGGAAAAATCATCCTGATTACCTGTAATTTATATTGGCATATCTTTTAGACATTTTTCTAGGTAAATAGTCATTTTTATGTTATTTAATTACTAATTATAGTGATATTAAACACCTGGGCTCCCTTTTCACTATCTAAAAAAATATCTTTAGGAAATAAGAATTAATGCATACGTGATGTTGAAATGGAGTGAAATGGAGGGGGGATCTAGATATTACTTACATCTTTATGAATCTCAGCTATCCAAATTCTTCTAGAATAGAAATTACGTAAGCAGTGCTACCAGTTCTGTGGACATGATTTTAATGACAGAATATTTTTGAATGAATATTTTAAAATGCATATTTTTAAATACAAAACACAGATAATTTGGTCAAAGTAAATAATATTTATGTGAGGGCAATAAATACTGTCAGTCTATTTTCTGTTGCTTATCATACCTGAAACTAGGTAATTTATAAAGACAATAAATGTATTTTTTTACAGTTACTGAGGCCGAGAACTCCAAGGTTGAGGGACTGTATCTGGAGAGGGCCTTCTTGCTGGTGGGTACCATCTGCAGAGTCCTGAGGCACTGCAGAGCATCACACGGTGAGGGGACTGAGTGTGCTGCCTCTGGTCTCTATTTGTCTTCTTATAAAGCCACTAGTCCCACTCCCATGATAACCCATTAATCAATTAATCCATGACTAGATTAGTCTATTCATGAGGGCACAGCCCTGATGGCCCAATCACCTCTTAAAATCTCCACCTCTTAATACTGCCACATCGAGGTTTAAATTTCAACATGAGTTTTGGAGGAGACAAATATTCAAACCATAGCAGATAGTTTGTTATTGAATGTTCAAGATCGAAAGAACTATGTTTTGTTTTGGGGTCTTATTTTTCTATAATCACAGTGCAAACATTTATTAAGTATCCAAGAGCCAAAGCCTGATCACTGTATTGGATATGAAATTATAAAACATATTGGCTCATATTTTATATGATTATAATGAAATTCTGGAAAATCGCTATCATTAAACAGCAATGTTAAAGTAGTGCTTAAAGTCAGAGGCAAGGATTATCTTTGGCACAGCTTCATTTATGAAATAAGATAAATTAAAGGATACAGACGGATATTTCTAATTTTGACACCATCCCCAGAGATTAAAGAATCTTATGTTTGATCTGATTAAATTCATAATTAATTATCATGTGTATTAATTAACACTTTTGGATGAGTTCTTTTAGCTTTAATGTTTTATTTTTGACCTAGTCAACTTTGCATTTTCATCCACTGCAATGAGGAGGACCAGATAAGTGCCCTCACTGCCATAGGGTATAGCTTTATTTTCTTAATTACAGTTCCTGATCTGCCTTAAAATTGTCATATACTTTGGTTCCTCCTGGACGCAAATCTTATATGTGACTCTATTTTCCCATTTGATGATCTTCTCAAAGCTCTAAATCCGTCCCTAGGTTTAGTTTGTTTTGTTGTCAAAGCAAAGCAAAAAAAAAAAAAAAAAATATGTCTTAAAATGGTGTAATCTTGCAACATAGTTAAAAGAAAGGATTGAAGCCACTGAATTGTTTTCTGTTTGCTAAAATACTTCTTTACCTTTGTTAAGTAGGCAGTTTTTCTTCTTTTCTTTTTTAAAGGATGTAAAGGGAAGAATAGGATAATTTAAACAAAATTTAGTTTATGTAAAGAAGACAATTGAAAACAATGTAAGTCTTTATCTTTAGACCATTGATTTGAGTTATTTAGGAGAAAGGCAGAACTTCAACTAAGTCTTTAATTGTATTGAGGCACAGGAAGTGTTTAAAGTATACTTATAATGTGTCTAATTGTACATTCTGGTTCAAAGAAGAAATTTTATTGTGTTTATCTTTTTGAGGGTAGATACTCACTTTTTTCCCCCTTACAGTAAGTAGAGAATCCAATACAAAATTTATAGCATTTTAAATAATCATAAAATATATGTGATAAAATGACTGTTATATGTTCTCTGTATTTTTATCTATTAACTAGGGATTGCCCCTAAAAACCATGACTTGAAACGATTCTATGGTATATGTGCATTTCAAATACTATATACTTTCTTCATGGTTAACAAAATATCAAACCTAAATTATTTTCAGTCTGCCCTTGCCATTAAATGGAAACAAATTCATTCGGTTTCTACTGGTACATTATTTAATGCCACCAACTTTTTGTACTGACGTATGACATATAAGACACTTCCTATAAACCATCTCCCAGGCAAATGTCTGGTTTGTGTATGGCTAATGTATTACCAGATCCTGTGGACTTTGTACATATTCCTGACATACATTTTTTGGCCAGTGTTTATATTGGAAACATTTTATTTATCTAAACACATTATTTTTAATAAAATGATGGGTGAGAATGGGCTGGCTTTAGTCTTTAGAATGTAAGAATCAGGTGTAGCCTCTCCAAAAAACCATGTTTTAACTTGACAAAAGTGTTGTGTTTCTTGAATATGACGGAAGCCAGGAGAGTCCATGCTACTGCATTCAAATCAGTTTAACTACCATATAAATCATTGGTGATCAGGAAACAACGTTTTAAGCAGTTTATATCCTAATATTATAGTATACCACTTAGAGTTTTATGTGTTTTATAAAATTCATTGCATATTGAAGTTAATGTGTAACACATACTAATATTTCCCATTTAATGTAACCAGAAATAACAGCCAGTTAGCTTTTAAATGCCTGATATTTAGGAGCTATGTTACTAACATTCAGTGGAAGATGCCTGAAATCTCTTTTGAAAATCTGAAATGGTGTTAAGAACATAGGCATTCATACTCGTTGGTTCAAATTCTGCCACTGCTGTATTTACGTACATTGGGAGAGGTTTCATATATGTTTGAGACATCTTATTCTTAACATCTCCTATATACAATTGAGGAAGGTAACATTCAGGGAGATTGACATTAATTAAATGTTGAAGAAAGAATGTTAGCCTAATCGTCTAATTTTAGAGTCTCTACTCTTTGTACAATGAAATATCAGTTTCTCATTAATAATTTACAACTTCAAGGCTGGGCTCAGTGGCTCACACCTGTAATTCTAGCACTTTGGGAGACCAAGGCAGGAGGATTGCTTGAGGTCAGGAGTCAAGACCAGCCTGGGCAACAGCAAGAACCTATCTCTACAAAAAAAAAAAAAAAAATAAGAAAAATTAGCCAAGAATGGTGGTATACACCGGTAGTCCCAGCTTCTCAGGAGGCTGAGGCAGGAGGATCATGTGAGTCCAGGAGTTTGAGGTTGCAGTGAGTTATAGTGATACCACTGCACTCTAGCTCAGGCAAGAGAGAGACACTCTTTCAAAAAAAAAAAATGAGTAAAATCACACTCTGAATGACAAATATATTTATTCGGCCTAAAACTTTTAGTTAGATAGATAAATTCCTAGCAGAACCAGGTATTAGTATAGTTTTTACTAAACATCAACAATGCATGGAGTTGTTAACACTCAGTAATTCCTTATAATTGCACAATTTCTAATTTCCTAAATGTTTTCACATGATTTATTAAGTTGGGGCACCAGAGACAGGAGGTGTAACTACACACATATGTTACGAATGATGAACCTGAAATCCAGTGAGGTTGTGTTTGCTGAAGGTGAAACAATTAGTAAATGATAGACTTTTGTGTCTCCAAGTCTAAATGTTTTTTCCCACTATAGGTTTTACCTATCAGGTTTTGCATGAGTGATCCAAATTTTATTTCATTCAGCACTTACTGAGAAAGTTTTATGTTCAAAAGTAGATGTTGTTAGAAATTCAAATGAACAAGACTAATTCCTTGATTTTATAGATTTTAAATTTGGGGAGGGGGGAAAATGTATTTAAGTGACAGTAATGGAAGGTGCAATGTATCAAGCGTTATAATAATTAGAACCATAAACACGATGGAACATAGAAGAAAACAAAATAAATCTAGATTGTATATTTGGTCAATGAAACTCCTAAACAGTGGTTTATGTGGAAGAAAATTAAGACTGACCATAGTTCTCTTGTAATCTAAAGCTGTGAAAAACTACATTTTTGTTCTTAAAGGGATCGTGAACTATAATGAGTATACTTTACAGTGTACCAAAATTTACGATAAGAAAAAAGAATTAAGCAAGATAATATTGCTTAATATTCATGCTTAATGGAAAGGCTATGTGTTCATTAAGTTTAGAAGATGGAAAACTTAGTTCTGTGTCTTAATTCGTTCCACTTATGTTTAGGTGGGAATTAGATTTAATGAGTTTTAATAATATTCTTTAACATTTGATATATTTATCTTCATCTAGGATACTTAGCTCCATACTACTTCAAGTAGCACATTAAGAAGAGAAGGAATTCTTCCCTTGCTTTCATCTGTTCCTAAAAAAAATTGAGTGTATGTGGTTTGGAGTCAGAGTTATTTTCCATTCTTGTGATTAATTCAGGAAGTGAGCAGTCTGGGCTTTCTACGTACATTCATTTTGGTAATGGGTGATGGTGATTTTTTTGTTTTGCATTTAAAGATGCTACTTCCAGATGAGTGTTAGGTAATTCTCTGTCCTTAATTATAATAAAAACCATTTGTTATACCTGATCATTTTAATTTAGCCAATAATGTTCTCCATGCCATAGTTTATATGTAATGTAGAAATTTCTGTGTTTTTTTTTTAAAATCAGAACTGCCATAGTTTATGAAATTATACAATTGGATGGGCCAAACCAAACTTTTATCTTTAGATAAGGCTCACATTATATTTTATAAATACCTTTTAAAATATTTATATTTTCTCTAGAAAACAAAAGGAAAAAAAAAGAAGTCACACATCACCCATTTTTTTATCACCCATTATGTTAATTTAGCTGTTCTATGAATAAAATACTATCATATTTTTAATGGTTTTATAACTCAATTTTTTTGTTAATATATCTTGAATATCTTTCAATATTATTAAGTATTCATCTATAACGTAATTTAATGGCTTCATTTAATAAACATACTGTGGAATAAATTATACAATTAGTCTAATTGCCTAATGTTGATCTTTGAAGCCCCTTTCATCTTTCCTTCCTGCATCCCTTCCCTTCCCTTCCCCTCCCTTCCCTTCCCTTCCCCTCCCTTCCCTTCCCTTCCCTTCCCTTCCCTTCCCTTCCCTTCCCTTCCCTTCCCTTCCCTTCTTTTTTTCTTTCCCCTCTCTCCTCTCCTCCCTCCCTCCCTTTTGTTCTTTCTTTCCTCTACCATTAAAATATGACAAAACTTCTTTTCAGTAAATTCTATGTATATATAATTTATTATTCATTTAAAATAATTTCATAGAGGTGGTATTGAGAAATCAAAGGATATGCACATTTGTAAGGATATTTTAAAGTACTGTTGCATTTTCCTCCAAAAAGGATTGTATCAATTCCCACTCCTATATTTATGGTGCTTTTTGTAATTCAAAATTTTATTTTTTGTAGTTATATTTTAATCTGTTTTTTCCTTTATGTTGTGGGGAATGTCTTAGTTCAGTTGGACTGCTATAACCAAATATTTAGAATGGGTAGTTTATAAACAATAGAAATTTATTACTCATAGCTGTGTAGGCTGGGCAGTCCAAGATCAAGGTGCCAACAGATTCTGTGTCTGGTGAGGGCCCATTCTTCATAGATTGTGTCTTCTTTGATTCCTCACTTGGCAGAAGGGGCAAACAGGCTCCTTTGGAACTCTTATATCCCTAATCCCATTCATGTGTTGTTGATAGGAGGTCTCTATCATTTGGAATCATATCTTTGTAATTTCAGTACCATATTTAACAAATTACATTTATAATTCTCTATTTATGTCAACTATTAAGCATTATATGAAGGAGACATTTTTAAATACCAGATAGTCTGGAGTTTTATGATTAGACCTATTCATACAAATCTGATGCTTTGAGTGTGAAAGTAAATGTTAATTAGCTTATAATTTAAAATACTAGTAGCTTTAAAGGTATGCTATTGATATGGTAATATTTTTGGATCACTTAAAGAAATTTTGTAGCATTAATTTAAAGCACAGGGAATAGAAAACGGATTCTATGTGAAAAACAGGAAATATTTTCCAGGAGAGCTATAGAAATGACATAGTGTTGGTGTAGAAGATATCTAGGTTTTGGTGGAAGTATAATTTTAAATTTATGTTTATGATCTGTGTGTTTCAATTTTATTAATAAGTTTGAATCAATCATATATTTGCATTGTTTTTGCATAGTTGTCTCTCATGAGGACCACAATATTGCACACCTTACTGGATCCCATTCTTATTATAGTTCATGTAAATATTGTCTCCTAGACCTATGCCAGGAGAAGTAATGATGGCAGGAATGTGCAAGTTTGTTTTGGCGTCTAGTAATAGAATATTAAGGATAGAACTAAACTTTCTATAAAAGTTGATATATGTAAACATTATCAGTATTTAGTAATAGTAATATGAACATAGTTTTATTATGCTGACTACAAAAATTCACCATTTGACCCTTCTAAAAATAGTTAGGAATTAAAAAGTGACTCTTCAAAGTATTCTATCTTCTGAAGAAACAAGCATAAAGTTATGGTTCTGAATAACTCAGTAATACATACTTTAAGATATAGTAATAATTTTAATTTTTATAATGATAATTTTTAAAACAGATTTAACTAATCATTTAAAGCAAATATGTTGTTTTGGCTGAAATGATTCTGGTAATTTTCTTAGTTTTTGACTAGATTTTCTACATAAAAGAGCATCTGTAAGATTAAGAATTTTTTCTTTATCTATTTGAATATTAGTTTACTGTTTCTAAATGCTTAACTTACAACAGTTTTTCCATGTGCTATTAAATGTATCCTTTCCCAGATATTTATAAATATATGGAATACACTTTTTGACAATATCACACATATTTTAAAAGAAAAATTTCAGTAACAAAGAAGTTTAGGATGAACTTTTAAAAATTTTTGGTAGATTCAAATTGAAATATATCAATAACATTTCATAAACCATCATTATTATAAAACCCAAATCATATTCCAAAAGGATGTAGGAGGTTTTCTTGTGAAGAGAAGAAAAATTTATTTAGATTAATTTATGCAATAGCACCTCATCAAAATGTGAGATTGATACAGCATTTAAAGTTATGTTAGTCTAGATTCTAAGTTAGCAATGTTATACAAGTTATTTTATGTAGTAGTCTCATTACTATTCAATTTTCAGTATTTTAAAATTTCCATTATAATTTATGTATTTTCTGATTCATGATTTATTTAATTGTGTGTTTTTAAATGTATGTTTGCAGGTTGGTTTGTTTTTACAAACGTGTGATTTAATTACACTGAGATCAGAGAAGGTGATCAGTCTTTATATGTTTTGAAATTTCTTAAAACTTAGTTTTTGAGGTAGAATATGGTCATTATTTGTTAATATTATATGTATGCTTATTCTATTTGGCTAAATCCACAGCAAAGTCACTCCAATAGCTGCTGCAGGAAGTTTCTGCAAGAGACTGCCCCAAACCCTCTGCAGATGGGGCCAGTTGGAATTTCAAAGAACGAAGCACTAAATGCTTCTATGATCAGTTCAAAGCATTATTGGGGGAACTTAGAGGGTGCTGCAGCAACCCTCAAGACAGAGACTGAGAGAAAGATGTTGTACCTAGGTGTGCCCAACAAGAGGGAGTCAGGCTATGGAGTTTATGTAAGAGTTTAAGGAATTGGGCTCAAGACAGGGGATAGTTTCTACATGTTTAGCAATAGTTTTAATATCTCAGTGTTTTGCATCACCAACTTAAATAACTTTATTAGTGTCTGGGAATGTTCAAGGCTGGCTTGTATTCCAGCCTGCAGGGGAAAACATGTAGCTGACAAGGACACAGAGCATTTAAGGATTCTGAGTTTGTAGATTAGGACACAAAAAGAAAGTGGGGGTTGGGTGGGGATGTGGGGGTGGAGGACCCTACACTGCTTGAGAAGAATGTGTATTCTCTAATTATTGATTGCATAGTTTAGTGATGTTCATTAAATTAATTTTGTTAATTTTATTATAAATTGCTGTAACTCTTCATTTTGTTTAAGTAACCTATTACTCTTTGAAAGAGGTATCAGTCTCTCCTAATGATTTTAATTTGTTAATTTCTCTTTTTATTTTTCTCAGTGTGCTTTATATATTAAATATTTTGGGACTTTTAAATTATGTGCATATAATTTAGAATTGCTATATATTCCTAGTGAATTGAATGATTTATTATAATCAAATTGCTCGCCTAATCTCTACTAAGAATTTATATTTCGTCTAAGATATATTTTGTTATTCCAGATTTCCTTTGGTTTGTGTTTGCCTTGTATATCTGTTTCTATCCATTTCCCTCCAGACTTTCAAAATCTATATGTTTTACATTTATCTTGAGTCCCTATAGCTGGATTTTTTTTATATTATTAAAATACTATCTTTATTTTTATCTATTAAAATATTAATAAACTATTTTTTTGAGAAGTTTTAGTTTTATAGGAAAATTTATAAGAAAGTACAGAATTTCCATGTACTCCTTTCCTACCTCTCCCTACTCCAGGTTCCCCTATTATTAACATCTCACTTTACTGTGGAACACTTGTTATAATTGATGAACCAACATTGATATATTGTTAACCAAAGTCCATGGTTTACATTAGGATTCTCCTGTGTTGCACATTCTATGGGTTTTGACAAATGTTTAATGACATATATCTACCATTATAATATCATACAGAATAGTTTCACTGCCCTAAAAATTTCCTGTACTCTACCTGTTCATCTCTCCTTCCCATCCCTGCCAAGCCCTTGGCAATCACTGATTTTTATTACTGTCTCCATAGTTTTGCCTTTTCCAGAATTGGAAGAATATACTATATAACCTTTTGAGATTGGCTTCTTTCATTTAGAAATACTCATTTAACGTTTCCCCATGTTCTCTGGTTTGATAGTTCATCTGCTTTTATTGCTGAATAGTATTCCATTTTATGGCTGTTGCAGGTTGTTTATCCACTCACTTACTGAAGGACATGTTAGTTGCTTCCAAGTTTGGGTAATTATTAATGAGGCTGCTAAAAAACATTCATGTGCAGATTTTTGTGTGAACATGAGTTTTCAACTCATTTGGATTAATACAAAAGAATAAGATTGCTGGAACTGGTAAGAGTTTATTTAGTTTTGTAAGAAATTGCCAAACTGTATTTCAAAATAACTCTACTGTTTTGCATTTCCACCAGCAATGAGTGAGAGTTCCTGTTAATTTGCATCCTCACCAGCATTTGGTGATGTTAGTGTTTTGGATTTTAGTGTAGTTGGAGTCTAAAAATATTCAGACATTTTCTTTTTTATAACTGAAGAATTATTACATTCATATTTATTTTTGTTATTATTTGTCTTCTGTGTCTTTTTTATCTGTCCATATGCCCTACTTTTTCTGTGAGTCTGTTTTCCTTCTTTTTTGCTTCATTTTGAATTGACCAAATTTTGTGTGTGTGTCTTTTTATACTTGATGTTAGCCAAAAGGCTGAGAAGCAATATTTGTGTGTTTCCTTTTTATTCCATTTTTTCCCTCTTCTGTTTTGGCCTTTATGTTTTCTATAACTATTATTTTAGTTGTCATTCTTGAATTTTACCATATATACTTAAAGTCTAAAGTTAAATGGTAATATAGGACTGGGATCTCAGAACACTCGGATCTGATTACTCTTTTGATATTGTCATTTTTCCTTTAGATAAAAAAATCCACAATTTATAAATCATTTTCAAATATAGATATTTGTGTAGATTTATTTTACTTTCATTCCAGAAAGACAGTTTATTCAGACACAATTATATTTTGATGGTTATTTTCTTTCAGCACTTTGAAGATATTATTTTATGGTTTTCTGGATTCTGTTATTAATGTCAAGGAGTCTGCTACCAGTATAGCTAGCATTCATTTTTAGATGATCTGACTTTTTTCTCTATCTGCTTTTCACTTCTTCTTTATACCTACTTATCTGCAATTTTACGCTATGTGCCTAAGTGTGGGTTCTTTGAACTGCTTTCACCAATTTGACATTTTTTAGTGATTATCTTTTCAAATATAGACTCCTCTCCCTTTTGTTCACACTCCCCTTCTAGTTCTCCATTTAAAATTATTTTAGGTTTTCTCATTTTATCTTTTGTGTCTTTTTAATTTTTTTCCCTTCTTTTTCTATCTTGTTTATGCTGTGTGCTACAGCTACTTAATTTCTTCAACTGTCTTTCTCTTTGTTGATTCTTTCTTCAATTCTATCTAATCTGTTGTTTAACACTTCCCTCTTGTTTTATTTTCAACTACTATATTTTTATTAATATTTCCTAAAGTTCTATATGATTTATCTCTGATATTTAGGGGACTATCTGTTGGAGTATTTGATTCTATGCCATGACTAATTTTTAAAAGCAGCAAAACAAAGGGTATGTTTTATTGAAGATAAATTTTCTTCACTTTTAAATCCCACTCAGATAGGTACATACTAAAAATGCTGGCACTTGTGGCCACTTTCAGTAGCCATCTAATTTTTTAATGTTTTGAAAATTAAGTATATCATACTAGTACATACCATAATTACTTAGGCTCTGATTCCAGAATACAAGAGTCATGACAGAAATGCCCATATCAAGGATAGATTATGATACAAATAATTATTTTTGTCAAATCTTCAGAGATTATAATAGCTTTTCTGGTTAGATATTTGCTATGACAATTCATGTTATTACTATTTTTATTATGTTTTGCATTAGATAAAAACACATGACTATTTATTTTATACATATTTTAAAGAATAGTTTATAACTTTGAAATCAGTTTCCCTGCATGACACGTTTAATTTTTAAATACTCATTGTTAGCAATTAAGAAGTAATATATACTTATTGGTTATAGAGTACATTAACCAATTTTTCAATTATATTAAGACATTAGGCACCGAATCTCTGATTAGAATATTTTCCCTAATTGATCTTACTTATCCTTAACTGACTTACAAATTTTACTACGTGTTTTATTTCTGATACAGGTCAAGTATCGTTGTACCTATATATTCATTTTGAGATGTTACATATTTTATTCAATAATATTAAAAGAGTTACCAAATTTGACAAGAGTATCAGGAGGCAATTTGCTGTAATGAAATGACTTAGACCTAGTTTTAAATCATACTTCTTTTTAGAAATAAACAAGACCGTATTTTCATGTGTTAGTTACTTAGTCTCTTTGAATATTAGTTTTGTCATTTATAAGACAAAGATAATAGTGTTAATATAAATATGAAATGGAGAAAAATGAAAGAATCTTGCATGGTACTTTGTACCCAATATTCTCCCAAGAAATAGAATTATGATAGTTATTGTCATTGTTATGAATAAACAGGTATTTGCAAGACTTTTGCATCCTTTGAGTATTTACCTTTGACAGTCACATGAACTCCTCCATGCAAATCAAAGCATTAAATAAATATTACCATTGCTATGTTTGTTCAATAGCATTTCTATGTGTTATAAGTATTTATGGCTATTATTCAGGTGTGAATCCATATAATATAGGGATTATGATACAGGTAATGTCTACTTGTGAGTTTATTTTAAATGTTCTGGTCATTTATGTGCCATATTTGTTTCCTGTTTTGGACAAACAAATAGATTCATTTGGATTTAATGCTCATAAGCACACTAATCTCTATTTTTAGTGATAAATAAAGGAGAGACTATTTATCAACACTAACTTCTATGAATGGCATAACAAATTAATAATCTAATTAATTACACATATTGATTCAATACATACTCTGTAGAGATCACCATTTCAGCTCCTATTAATTGTTGTAAGACATCATTTTAGGAAATGCAAGGAAGTTTTGTTAATGGCATAGCAACTCAGTTTAGAATTAGAACTCAGTTTTTCTGAATCAGTTTCAGAAAATATTTTTACCATACCCTATTGTTTGCCATAAAATATGGTTCCTATCCTGAAGGAAGAGACATAACACATACGTATATGAAAAGTTCAGTTGAAGTAAGTGCTGTAGTAGCAGTTCAAAAGAGAGGAAAAAAAAAAAAGGAAAAGGAAGACAACTGGGAAAGGGTTGTGAGAAGGCAATGCATGATTAATTGCTAAATGAGCCACACAGAAAATCATGCTGTCACTGTTCGGAGAAGGAAACTCTATCTTGTTCCGTGACTTTTGTTAGTACTGACATATGTATAGTTCTCTGGAATATGTCTGTTCTTGATATGTCTTGTTTCCCCACTTAGGCTGTAAGCTCATGCGGATAGGAACCATTATTTTTCTGAATTTCCATTCCATATAACCTTGGGTATAAGTGCTAAAAATGTGGATTTATTCCACATTCATTATCATTATTCCTTTTTTGGAAAATAAGAATATTTTCTCAAATATAACTGAACTAGCCTCAGTACACTATACTCTTTAAATTATACTATAACTAAATCTAAACTGAAATGTTTCTAAGGGCCTAACATCTTGCCTGTGCAAAACTAATTCATCTAATGCATGGTACACATTCTCAGTGTATGTGGGATTATATTGTAGCTCGAATGCCTAATGATGAATTTTTTTTGCAGTTTCAGTTATTAAAATCTGTCACTATTGTTTGATCATATTATAACTTTCCTTAATGTTATGAATTATATTTAAAAATGGAAAGATTATAAGATTAGCTAACAAAAATTACAGAAGAGAGCATACTACATGCACACTATATTTTTGAAGAGTTTTGGGAATTTTTCAGCCTATAGCTTCCCGTTTGTTTTTGTTCAGCCTCATGGAATTTTGCCCTCTATGTGAACAGCTTATTGTTGGGCAAACAATTAAAGGGCCCCCTGTTCTGCTTGTAGAGCTCTTTTATATACGGATAGCTCCATCAACTGTGGTATTCTGTCCTGCAAATTTTTGCTTCCCCAACTTCCCCAAACACTAATCTGTTTCAACTCTGTTAGATTTCTTGCTCTCATATGGAAAGCACTTCCAGACAGAACTTTGGAATGATTACAGGATCACATTGTATATTTATTTTCTTTATTTTCTTTCAGAGATCACAGTTTTTCACTGCCACTGTTAATGTCTGAAAATAATTTGTTTATATCTATTTTTTCCAGTTCACTGTTTTTCTGTTTTGTTTTGCTTTGTTTTATACCCATAGGAGGGCAAATCTGGTCTAATTTGTTTTCTTCTGTCTTGCAGTGAAAGCTCAGTACTAATTTTTTTAATTAAAAATATATTTTATGCATAAAAGGGTATTTTCCATATTAGTATAGCCACCTGAAATATAGGTTAAATTGAGCCCATAATTAAATAAGAAATAAATAAGACCTGACAGGTTGGTTAATATTGCATATAAATCATTTATTAGATTATTTTATTTTTAAAATGTAAAAAGTTTTAATAAAATCCTGGAATCTTTACAGTTCTGTGTCAAATAATGTAGTGAAGAAGCAGATATATAAGCCTGTACAAAGTGCGCTAGGGGATTCAAAAGAAGGAAGTATCTTTTAGTTAAATGTACAGTCGAAGTTTTTTCTGGACCTTAGAACCTCTCTATATTCTAGCTTTAGGGTCACAATTTTAAGTTGGATTCTTTGTGTATTCCTGTTCCCTTTGGGTATGGCATGCCTTTTCAATGCTGCTATGAAGACATCTTTTAGGCCCTGATTCCTGAAATCATATTTTCATCTTAGCTACTTTAGCATTGTGATTTTTAAGGTGTGTTTTCTATAATACTAATTTTGTAAGATTTTTTTCTGAGAATGTTAGATGGGCCTGGAAAGATCCACAGTAAAGAAAATTGTTTAACTTCATTTAACTCAGCATTTTCCTAATATATTTAACCATGAATTCTTATTTAATCAAACCTTATTCATAATCTTGTGCATCTAGTGATCTATAACAGCATATCTCCAAATTTAATTAATATATAAACTACTTGATGATCTTGTTAAATGGACGTTCTGACTCAGTAGGTCTGTGGTAGGACCTTAGATTCTGCATTAATAGGCTTCCAGGTGATATCTATTAGTGCTGCTAGTCTATAGACCTCTCTTTGAAAAGGAAGGATTTATACAATACTTTTGGAAAATATTGGTGAAGTCTTTTGTACCTGACACAAAATATATTTAGAGGAAGTAGAACAATTTGTTAATATTACCTGATTCCAGGCTGAAAACTGGGGTAAAGTAAAAATAGAAAACGCTTCCCAATCTCTTTTAAGAGACTATTGTAACCTTAATAACAAAACTGGGAAAGATAGTAGTAGAAATAAGAATATAGGTCAAATTCACTAATGAATGTAGATAAATTTTAAACATTATTTTATCAATATTTATTAATATCCTCAGAATCTTCCCTGGCAGATAAGGATAGGTAAGAATAGTTTCTTATGAACTTTTTTAAAGAACATAGCTTTTATTAAACTGGGCAATGAACCATGGCTCTATTTGCTTAGCTGTCAAACAGCAAAGATAAGGCCATAGAAGCACAGATAAAACACCTTATATGAGTTGATGCTGGGAGGGGAGGGGATGACTCAAGAAAAAATAAGCCTAGGCTGGGATTACTCCCGTAATCCTAGCACTCTGGGAGGCCAAGGTGGGAGGATTGTTTGAGCTCAGGAATTCGGGACCAGCCTGAGCAACAGTGAGACCTCATCTCTACAAAAAATAGAAAAATTAACCAAGTGTGGTGGTGTGGCTGCCTGTAGTACCAGCTACTCTGGAGGCTGAGGCAGGAGGATCTCTTGAACCTAGGAGTTTGAGGTTGCAGTGAGCTTTGATGATGCCAGTGCACTCTAGCCGCAGGGACAGAGTGGTACCCTGTCTCAAAAAAAAAGTCTGAATTGACCCAGAAACATTAAAGAAATTTAGTTATTCATCAAAAGCTGTATAAAGTATCAGGCAATAATAGTTTTATAGGCTAGTTTCATCTAATTTTCGAAGAACAGATAACCCCATTGCATGCAGACTTTCCAGAAACAGTGCCTGTTACAATAGCATAAACAGTATAACCTTGATAGCAAAATTAGTCAAGGAAAGATTGCAGGTCAAATTCCCTAGTGAACATAGATGAATTTATCAAACATATCAAGCATGTTTCAAACATACATGCTTTCTAGCATTTCATTCATTCTGGAAACCAAAATACTTTATCATTTTAAAATGTATTAATATAATTTTTCAAATTCATATATTCAAAAAGAACAGAACAAAAATATTGTGGTTTTAATGGAAGTTAGAAACATTTGATAGCATTAAATAGCATTTTGTAGTAAAAACTCTTAGGAAACTATGATAGAAGTCAGTTTCCTTAATTTTGTAAAGTGTATTTGCCAAAATCCTGCAGTAAGCATGAGAGTTAATGTTGAAATTTCAGAAGCGTTTCTTTTAATGTCAGAAATAAGATAAAGATGTTATCATCATTTCTTCCAGCCTAAGCAATAAAACAAGAAAAAGGAATGTGATATAAAAATTGGCAAAAGTTGGCCGGGCGCGGTGGCTCACGCCTGTAATCCTAGCACTCCGAGAGGCCGAGGCGGGCGGATTGTTTGAGCTCAGGAGTTCGAGACCAGCCTGAGCAAGCGTGAGACCCCGTCTCTCCCAAAAATAGAAAGAAATTAATTGGACAGCTAAAAATATATAGAAAAAATTAGTCGGGCATGGTGGCACATGCCTGTAGTCCCAGCTACTTGGGAGGCTGAGGCAGTAGGATTGCTTGAACCCAGGAGTGTGAGGTTGCTGTGAGCTAGGCTGACGCCATGGCACTCACTCTAGCCCGGGCAACAAAGTGAGACTCTGTCTCAAAAAAAAAAAAAAAATTGGCAAAAGTAAAATATTGTTATTAAAAATGATATGATTATTTACACAAATAATTCAAGAGGATCTACCCATAAATCACTGTATCTAATGAAAAATTTCAGCAGTGTTGAAGAATTCAAGATTAATATGTAAAAATTAATAGCATTCCCATTAAAGAACAACAACAAATTAGAAAATATAACTTTAAAAATTCTATTCTAGGTAGCAATACAGACTTTAAGGTATAAGATTAAATTTATAGTACTGCAAGCCCACATGATGAAAATAATAACAACAGTGATAATTATTTTGGGGGGTGCAAGGAACTTTTCTGATTACTTTGTGTTTATTATCTCATTTAAATCTTTAAAGCAACTTCATAAAGTAGGTACTGTTATAATTCTAATTTTTCATATAAGAAAAAGAGGTCCAGAGAGGTTAAGTAACTTGACCAAGGTCACACATCTAGTAAGGGCAGAGGCAGGATTCACATTCAGATATTATGGCTTCATAATCTACCCCCCATCACAGATTAGCATTGCATCTCTACCTTACTGCATATACCACATGGCCTCTTTAAAAATTTTGTTCAATTATTTGACTTTATGTTATTTTAACTTTCCTTAGACAGTCGTGTGCTGATAAATATCTAACAACTGGCACTTTGGGGGATAAACCTTTGAACTGTAGCATTTGCAGATTTTCATAGTGTAAATATTCCCACCACAGCTAATTTCAAGATGCCAATGTGAGATCACTTGGAGTAGGGAAGAGATGTATACAATCAGTTCTTGTGAACCAGCTCAAGCTATCTCCAATATACCACTAGGCTTAGAGTTTACAACAGGTAATACTTCTGTGAAATAAAGTAGCACTTTAAAGAATGTATATTCACTTATGAATTTTAAATTTTGAACAGTTTTCTGTGTTTGCTTAGGTAGTTTCTGTTATATAACTTCTATTCATCTTCAGACTAAGTTGGGTCATTGATATAATTTTCTGAGTTGGGCTAGATATGTTCTAAAGAGCCTTTTAAAACAAAATCACAAAGGAATTTTTTAGTAATTTTATATGAAAATTGATAAAATTTTTATTACATTCATAAATGTTACTTAAAACTTTATACTATATTTTCACATAAATTATATTTTTGAGACTTGTAAACATTTCAACATTGCTCCAACTAACCTTTCTGAAAAGTGATGACTTAGGTAATTGTTTCTTTAAAGCAGAGTGAGTACTAATTAATGTCTTTTCTTTTCTAAATATAATTTAGATAAAAAGTATGTTATGAGTATTATTTTTAAGCATTATATTTTATGTTTGATGTCATGATTACAAAATTTATGAACACGAAATAATGTTCAGTTTGTATTCATATGTATTTAACTGCTGACTGTCTGTCAGTCATGCTGAGCATTCTTTACTTGATTGCATTGTATTTCTTTTCTGTTCTTATCTAATTTTAAACTTCTACCCTCGGAATATAGCCATTCTATGTTTAGGTTGTTAACTTAATAGCTTTGCTGCTACACACTCAAGAGAACTTGTTAAATATAATACATCTGAAGTAAGATTTAAATGATAGCTTGCTTGATATTCTTAGAAAAGTAAAAATAATTATATTGTCATTTCATTGGTAAGTGATTTCCTTTACTATGACAATCAATTGCATTCTGCAAAGAGATAGAGTAAAATATAGTGCTTCTTAATCTAGAGAGACAGATTTATTTTTTCTAACTGGAGACATCGGAAATGCCTGTGATGAAGAAACTGTGAAAACATTAGAGCAGATATTAAATATTATAGAGAGCTTCAGGATGAATGCTTAAATTCCTCATGGTGACTCCTACATAAGCTAGCCCATGGTTAGACAATCAACTATCTGGGTTAAAAGTAAAAAATAAAGTGTTCAGATGCTTAAGTATACATAATATAACACATTTGATTCAAACAATCTGAAATATGGGACATTTAAAAGGTAATTTCCTCCTTTGATATTTTGTTCTTTTAAAAAAACCCAAATATATGATTAATTAACACATTTTTAGAGGGATATTTATTTGATAATGTTAAAATGTTATAAACAAATGTACGAACGAGTATTACTGATAGTGATATAGAAGACTGTATTGATTAATCGATAGTGGTATAAAAGACTGTATTGATTAACCTTCCAGAAAATTTCAAATATAAATAAAAGTAAGTACTGGAAAGATTGGACAGTGGCCCAAAGTAGGCAGAAGCTAAAGGAAATAATTGAATTTATGTAGTTTGCCACCCAAGGATGCATAGTGCAGGATGTATAGTGCAACTAACAAGAACACTGCCTGTAAATTCTGCCAAATCCTTGGTTGACCTCTGGACTACACAGAGTGATAGCTGGAAGATTAAAAGGACTTTGCAGAGATTTCAAATGCTGCACATTGTAAGGACGATAAGAGTTTTAATCTAGCCAAGTTAACTATCTGCTAGAATGAAAATCAACCTCTTCAGAGGTTTATAATAGAATCCAGAATCTCTACAGTGTATCCTCCACAATTTATATTACACAATCAAAATGTACTAGACCTGTGAAGAAACAGAAAAATGTTAGCCATAATGATGAAAAAAACATAAATAGAAATTATACTCTGAGATGAATCAGATATTGGAATTAGCTGACAAGAATTTTAATACAGTCCTTTTAAGTATAGAAGAACTTAAAGAAAAATATGATCTTATTTAATGAAAAGATGGGAAATCACAGCAGAGTAGTAGAAACTGTATTTTAAAAATGGAAATTTTAGAACCAGAAAGAACAAAATCTAAAATAAAAATTTATTGGATGGACTTAACAGGAGGTTAGGAATGACAAAAGAAATGGTTAATGAAAGTGAGGAGAAATCAATAGGAATTATCTAATCTGAAGAACAAAAAGAATGAAAGGTAAAAAAAAAAAAAAGTAGTGAACAGACCTGTGGAACAATATTAAGTTTCTAACATATGTGTATTTGGTGTCTCAGAAACAGAGGGGAGCAATAATGGAGCAGAAAAAGTATTTGAAGATATACTGGCCAAAAAAAGTCTCAAATTTTTTGAAAATAATTCATTTTCATATCCTAAAAGTTCATGGAACCTCAACTGAATGAATACGAAGAATACCACACCTGGTCACATCATAAGCTAATTCCTGAAAACCAAATGTCTAGAGAAAATATTGAAAGTCACTAGAGAAAAACAAGACATTATATACAGGGGAAAGATGATACAAGTTATTCCTGACTTTTAATCAGAAACAAAGGAGGGCAGCAATGAATGGAACAATACATTTAAAATGTTTAAAGAAACAATCAATTTGTCAACTTCAAATTCTATATCCATAAAAATATTCATCAACTTGAAGATGAAATAAAGTTATTTTTACTTAAAAAACTGAGTGAATTTGTGAAGGGCAGATTTGCACTGTAAGAAACATTAAAGGAAATTCTTCAGGCTGAGGGAAATTGACAACAGATGAGAACTGATACATAGAAAGAAACAGTAGCAGAAATGCTAACTATGCAAGTTAATATAAAATATAATTCACTTTCTTTAAAAGTCATAAAAACATAAGATAACTCTCTTCATGACTTGGTTTAGTTAGGATACCAATCTCCATCAGCATAAATTATGTGAATTAAACTTCATCAATACTAAATATAAAGACTTCATTTAAAAAATGAGTAAGCCGGCCGGGCGCGGTAGCTCACGCCTGTAATTCTAGCACTCTGGGAGGCTGAGGCGGGCGGATCGTTTCAGGAGTTCCAGACCAGTCTGAGCAAGAGCGAGACACCGTCTCTACTACCAAAAAATAGAAAGAAATTATCTGGACAACTAAAAATATATAGAAAAAATTAGCCGGGCATGGTGGCACATGCCTGTAGTCCCAGCTACTTGGGAGGCTGAGGCAGTAGGATCGCTTGAGCCCAGGAGTGTGAGGTTGCTGTGAGCTAGGCTGACGCCACGGCACTCACTCTAGCCCGGGCAAAAGAGTGAGACTCTGTCTCAAAAAAAAAAAAAAAAAAAATGAATAAGCCATGAACTGGAGGAGAATATTTACAAAATATATATTAATATTGACAAAGGCTTAATCATTCAACTAAAAAAAGATAACTAAAAAATCAGCAGAAGATATGAATGTACACTTTACAAAGAAAAATATACTCATATAAATAAATCA
>CAUYSK010060867.1:0-11984 GCA_963575035.1 Avahi laniger
TATAGCAAAAATTAGCCGGGCATGGTGGCACATGCCTGTAGTCCCAGCTACTTGGGAGGCTGAGGCAGTAGGATCGCTTGAGCCCAGGAGTTTGAGGTTGCTGTGAGCTAGGCTGACGCCATGGCACTCGCCCCAGGCAAGAGAGTGAGACTCTGTCTCAAAAAAAAAAAAAAAAAAAAAAAAGAGGTATTGCTGCTCCTAAAAAGATTCCAATCTCTCTTTTGAGTCAAAAAGCTGCTGTTAAAGCCACTCAGGAGGGAAACCTCCCAGTGTCCTGTCTCCCTTCAACCCTTATAAGCTACTACAAAGTTCGCCACGTGCTCTTCAAAAAAAAAAAAAATACCATTACTCATAAAATTTCTCAAAAAAAGAAACAGGTAATGAGTGCAGCTCATACTTTAGGTCCCCAACCCCTGGCCTCTGCCCAGAACCAGTCCGTGGTCTGTGAGGAAACGGGCAGAGTAGCACCGCCTGAGCCCCACACCACCTCCCCCAGCCCCGGTCCGTGGAAACATTGTCTTCCATGAAACTGGTCCCTGGTGCCAAAAGGCCAGGGACCGCTGCTGTAGAGGAACGTTCACCAACAAAGACCCAGCTTCTTAGAATTCTCCCCCCTTTACCCAGTTTCCAAAGTCAAACAGTCACTCTGCTGGGTTGGGCTGTGTTCACACAGGGACGACCCGGGGGTCGGGGCACCTACGGCCAGGGCCAGAGCAGAGACGCGCACTGTGTGGAACACTCCCGGCTTCCACTGTCTTAAGCACCCTACGCAGTGACTGTTTAAGATTCTAAAAAAACCAAAAATGTGTCAATCTAGGATTTGGTCCGACACTGCTGCCATAAAAGCTACTGTTCTAAGAAATCAGTGTTTCCAAATTTACAGCTGGATGGCAATCCTAAAAAATGTTAACCACACTTTACTTCTAAACACAGATTTTTTTAAATTATGAGCATTTGAAAGCAACAGGGTCTAACGGCACATGACAAACCAAAGGTGGGTCTGCCGCAGAGGTCCTGAGAACCTCCAGGAGCCACCGGGGCCTCCCCAGCAAGCTCTGCTTCAGGTCGACCACACCGCTCTCCACTCAGCACTCTGCACTCTTCCAACTACCCCAAACTCCTCACTGGAAATCCGGAGTCTCAACCCCAGCACTCCTCAGACGCACTGACCACCCCGCCAGTGAGGACAGAGACCAGAGCGCCCTGGGCAGTCCCAGCACGGCTGGCCAGGCCATCCAGCTGGGAACCACCCGGACCCACCTCGGCCTCTCTACACTATCCAGCGAGCAAGTCAGGGTTGTCCTTTGTCACTTTCAATAACACGAAGTAATAATACAACGCTGACGCACGTGGGCCAAGAGCTTTTGGGGCCCTTCCCAGGATGCTTCACCCTGCAGCCCCGTCGGCTTCCCTGGGAGCATTCCGAGGGGTACAAGCAACACCCCGGATCCCAGGTGTAGCCACTTGCCAGGAACCGTAACCCAAGACCTGACACAAAAACACAGGTGTCCTAGGACTGAGCTATAATGCAAGTTTCAGGACATAGAATTTTAAAAGCACCAACCAGGTCAACTAGAATTTTCTCCCTAAGCTCATAACAAACCTTCAGGACCCAGTGCACTCAGGGAAACCCAAGTATTTCAGCATTTAAGAAGAAAAACTGCACATCTGCACGTGCACACACAGACTCAGCCTGCTGCCAGTTTAAAGCCAGCCAAGAAACAAAAGTTTCATTAGCAATTATCTCTATTCTATCCCCGCAAATTCATCAGTTCAGGATTTTTATGTCTAGAAGATCTAAAATACAGAATTTCAGTAACTGGAAATAAATGACATCCTCTTTTCTTCACAAGAGTGAAAGAGGGACCGACACTTTCTCAACGTTTCTGCAAATCCCGAGTTGTTTAGGACACACGTAATTTAAGACTGCCAGCAGCGCTACTGTACACCGATGTGCGTGCCCTTCTGCTCAAAACACTTCAGGACGTTTGATGTCACAGATGACTAACTCCTGTAGTATAGAGAACTGAAAAATGACTGAAAACCCACCTGTTACCAACTGAAATGTTACGAAAGACAAAACCAAAAAAGGAGGAACTCTCAGAAGCCCCTCTCAAATAAAGGGAGCTTTATGACATATGTTAGTATCCTTGTTTTCCCATTTCTGGTGCCAGTTTATGGCCACCTGAGCCCAACTCTTCTGAAGAGGAGACACTCACTGCAGTGTGCAGGGACAGCTCAGACTGCAGTCCTGTTAAAGTATAGCAGGAAATCAGATCCTCGCCAAGAGACCAAACCCAAGGTTTGCAGCTACTGGATCTGAATGTACGTAGTCATTTAACATAAAATGTCTGGATTCCAAACTACCCATCCCCGTCATTTTCTTTACTACATAGTTGGACTGCATTTACATCTCCCAAACCACAGGATGTTAGGTTTTCAAAACAAAAATAAATGGTGTCTAGATCAGAGACCAGAGCCTCCTGACCACGAGCGGCAATGCCCTGCAAAGCGCCGGCCTCGGTGGGTGGGCCCCACGCCTCGTGGATGGGCTGTGGTGCCAATGCTCTCGCTCCTTAGAAACTGGGATGTGGTCAAGTTATCTGGTGACTTTCACCCAAAAGTCAAAAGTCACGCCCAGTGACCTCAATGGGAAAAGGCCCAGCAATGTGGCCGCCTGCCCTGCCCGAATCCCTCGGGCCACCTGAGTGCAGAACCTGGGCACCCAGACCCACCTTGCGCACCACCTCCTCCTCCTCCTGGCGCTTCTCGTAGTGAGAAAAGTCGTCGAAGATGGAGGTTGTGTGCTTGTAGGAAGCGATGATCTTCAGCACTTGTTTGGCTTTGTCTAAGGGCACCTCCTGCGTGTCTCGGGAGTTTGTGACCGGTTTGTTGTCGTTGTTCTCCAGCCTGATGTGCCGGAGCTGGCTATTGGGCACGTCCTTGACAAAAATCCACTTCACGTCGAACTTCCCCTTCCACTTGTCCTGAGACCAGACCCCAGCACTGGTGCCATAGTCCACGGGGGACTTCATCTCAGCCACCCCACAGAAATGCCCACTCCCGTTGACACTAAAGAGCAGGTAGACGGGCCCCTTGCTGTTCACGGAGCGGAAGGCGCTGTCCAAGCGCTTGTTGCCGTGTTCTGTGCTACACCAGATGGAGTACTTGATGGAGCGGTGGATGTCATCTTCAGAGTAGCTCTTTATGATGAACACACGCCCGCTTTTCAGATTCCAATCAAACTCTTTAGGATTGTAGCTGTGCACAGCTTTCAGTTTTTCAAGGACAGGGTGGGAGTCTACACTGGGGGCAGAGTTAGGCTGGGCATTTCCGGGAGAGTTACTATCACTGGTGGCCCCTGCACTCTGCCCAAATGCTGCGTTTCTGTTGCGAGGGGCAACCCAGCGGGTTTGTGGGGGCTGCTGAGGGCTCTGATACTGTGGCTGAGCCAAAGGGGGAGGCTGAGCTGGGAGCGGCTGAGCCACCTGCTGGGGCTGTGGGGCAGACTGTGGGGATGGTGCCTGCTGGGGGACTGGGGCCTTGGGCACGGGCCCCTTATTATCCCAGGTGCCGATGTCCATGTTATGCTTTATAGGTGGAGGGGGCAGCGCACTCCCCATCACAGGCCCGCTCTTGGCTTTCATTTTGGGCTGTGGTTTTGCAGGCTTGCTGGCAATGGCAGCCCATGAGGTCGGTTTGGAAACCGGCATGCTCACATTTGTCCCACCACTGCCGGAAAGAACACCAGTCAGTGCCACGCTGCTGACGACAGAGCCCACGGTCTTGACTGCAGAGGTGCTGACCTCCCCAATCTTCAGGCCGACCATGCCTTGCTCCAGACTGTTCATCCCGGGGGCCTTGCTGAGGGTGTCGCTGTGAAAGCCTGTCTGCCCGTCGACCACTGTGCCACCCAGGGAGCTTGGTGGGTAGGTGTAGCTGCTCCCGTACGCAGAGCTCTGCGTCTGCTGCCCCTGAGACCCACTTGTGCCCCATGCTGAGAATGCAGGGTTTTCAGGGAAAAAATTAAACCTGTGCTGATAGATGTTGTTCCCCAGACCCCCAGGCTGCCCAAAAACAGCATCGTGCATAAAATGATGGTCTCCATTGCTGAGCTGTCCGTAGGTAGTGAGGTATGGAATCGGAGGGTCCCCTGCGGTGGACCAGGGGGCCTCGTTGAGGGAGTAAGGAAATCCGATGGACGGTGGGTAGTAGCTGGACAGGTATGGGTCGCTCATCGATGGGTAGCTATTGCTCTGCAGAGACAAACAGGGACAAATCAGACTGTGTTCACAGCACACAGAGACACCGAAATGCCAACCACCTCTCGCTTGGCACAGGCTGAGCCAATCACAACCCTCTCTCTGCCTTTACCTTCAAGAGGTGAAGCATTTAAAGGGAGCCAGAGTCAGGAATGAAGCCCTGTTCTTCCTGCCGGCAGCAAGGCTTAGGGCGGACACTGACAGCACGGCAGAGCACCAACAGCTTTAAAAGGCAGCAAGATGTTCCCAACAGCAAGCCAGGGTGCCCAGGGCCATGAGGCTACTCCAGCAAACTGATCTCAACTCCCTGATTGCACAAGACGTGCCCAGCCCTAGGCCTTGGCACCCCCCTGGAACTTGTTCCCCACACCCGGGGCCACAGGGTAACCATCCTCAGGCCCCATCCACGCACCTTCCCTGCATCCAAGAGGGTCCCGTCCTCTCCCACCCCCACGGATTCCTGGACACAGCCTGGGCTCCTGGAGCAGGCCTGGCAGCACGGAGGGCCTGCTGCTCCAGCTCCTTAGCCCAGGGCAGGCACCCCAAGCGTGGGAGCTCTGCTCTATGGGAGCAGAGGAGCCTGCACTTTGGGCGCCAACTCACCTGGGCTGCCTTACTGAGAACATGCCTCCATAGGAAGGCCGAATCTCAGAGAGGGGTTTTAAAGTGCCTGCACCACGCAGCAAGGCCTGGCAGAGGATGTGAGTGCCTCGTCACAGGGGTCCCTAAAGGCATCTCCTGGGAGGGAGACTCACCCAAGGATCTGGTCAGAATCGGCACCTACGCCTATACCACCATCCGAGGCAACTCAAGATAGCTTCCTGCCGAGCATGAGAGCCGTGCGTGCGTCTGTGTGAGGCAGAAGAGTGCCCAAGGCTCCTGCCAGGGGAGTCCATCTAAGTGTGCGGAAATGCCATTAAGGAAAACAGAGTGGGATTTTTTCATTTTTAAATAGTTCCCCTAATCCCTTTCCCCAAGTCCCCTAAGTAACTAGAAAGTTCTAGATAAAAAGAGCTCTGCTAGAGACCTCCTCTTCCAACCTCACAGCTTCTTCCAGCAAGACCTGCTGCCCTCACATGTTTATCCCTCGTGAAGGCTCGAAGACCACACTGCAGAGGACAGCGGTGTCCTGGGTACTGACCACCAGTCGGGGGCAGCGCAGCAGATCCGCTTCTCTGTCGACAGGAAGCAACTCTCCCCAAGGACACCGCTGGTCCTCAGAGCCCCCCACCCAATTCCAGCCGATGTCACAGACTGAGTGACCCAGCAGCCCAACCGCTGCTTCCTGCCTCCTGGCCTCGCCCTCGAATTCCTGGGGCTCTGGGAACCAGGTTCCTTTCTAATTCCCGCTCCGCAGACTGCTCCGCTTGCCAGCAGACAATTTCAGAATCACCTTCTACAAAGCAGGAACAACTGTGTCCCTGTAACAGAATCTTTGAGATTCGGGGGTCAGAGACAAATGGGAGCCAGTGATGTGCTGTACGCAACAACAGTCTGGGCGCACCTTCGTGACGACAGACGTCAAGGACCCTGGCCCTGCTGCTACAACCGCTCCCGCGGACGCGTCCCCACAGCCCTGCCCTCGAGGCAGCCCCATCCCGCAGGGCCAGACGGGCGGGAGAGCAGACGACAGGGAGGCGTGGGCACGACAGGCCCGCAGCTACAGGCACGCACAATAGGCCACAGGGAGGCCAGCCCTCCCCCTTCCACCCGCAGGACCCTCTCTGTAGCAGCACTCTTGGCACATCAACACCCCACACACACGTGGAAAGGGCAGATGGAAGAAGAGACGACCTCATGGCTGAGGGCCACAAAACCAAACAGAGCAACAGAGGTGAGGCCACAGAGACGCCCAGGGCAACTTCTGACTGACTAGAGCCTCAACTAAGATAGGACATAACTTAGGACGTGGGAAAACATACGTTACGTTAAGCCTTTAACGTCCCTGAAAATTCATTTGAATATTAAACAGACAAACCCAGCACACAGGTCACAAAGACGTGGTGCTGTGCAAACCCATCATGCTTCCCACTCTACCCGCTGTGCTTCCTGCTTCTCAGAGCTTCCCGCCAGAGCTGTCGCAGCGAGAGAGAGGAAGCAGCCCCTCAGGTCCCCTCTAAGCCCTTCCTCCCCAGTACTGTGTATTCGGCCAAAACTTGGCAAGTGAGCCCCTCCCCAATCCTGGAATTCCTGCTCCTTTCTGGTTCTGACACAAAGATCTTAGCTATCTTTCCCCTGCGAAACCACCCCCGCCAAGGACAACAGACAGCACAGTTCAACTAAGAACGCACGCACAGGTAAACGTGTGCACGCGCACACTCGGCAAGGCTGAGGCAGTGAGGCGCCCAGGGGAGAGAAGTGGCCAGGCAACCTGCGTGGCAGCAGCCTTGGGCAGCCCCTACCCTCCTCTTCCTGAGCTGTCAAACGGGGTGGGCACTGGCAGACAAGCAGCGGTGGAGTCACAGCTCACTGAAATATTGTGAAAATATTTGGACCACAGATCTTTCTTAAACACTGAAGTTCATATAACAGAGGGGAAAAAAAGATTCCCGATTCCAAATTCCCAGCTAAAAAAGTTATAATTTACTAAGAGTTCTCTGACAAAGGGCTGCAGGCAGTTGTCCCAACCCTGAATCACAACCCTGCCTCCGCCAGATCTCCATTCGCCACTGCCACTCATGGAGCCGGAGCCACGGAAGCAGAACTCCCCCTTCTAGGCCAGCTCTGCCAGCAGCCCCACCCTCTCCCGATGCTTTCCGCGCTGGCCGGGTGGCACAGCCCTGATGCGCTATGGGCCCAATTCAACTTTACTTCAATCTTGTCCACAGCTCACTTTCTACTACACCTGCCAAGTTTCCTTCAAAACTCTAAACATAAAGCGAGTTAATCTGTAAAGCTACTTGAAATAAGTCATTCTATACATGAGACCTAAGATTCTTTTTGTACAAGCCAAGCCTCAGGCTGCAGGCCGCCCTCCACGCCTTTCCCGGTCACACTCTGCAGCGCGTGAGGGATGATGGTTCTGGTCTAATCTTACGGTGACTTACTCCAGACGTGTGCTGGGCACACGCAGTTGACACAGTGAGCCTCCTTCAGAGCCTGCAGCCTCCCTCTGCCTCGTGCGCAGCCGGCACAAGTGTGGCGCTCACGGTTGAGATGTGCTGCAACCTAAACATTCCTCAGCCCTGCAGTTACACGGGCAAAGCTACGGATGTGAAAGTTTATTTACCAGGGATATAGCTGCACACGCTAAAAAGTTATGAAAACAAATCCAAAGCTTGTTCCTAATACGTTCATACCTCTGAGCAAGTGTACTTTGCTCCCGGTAAAAGGAGTGGCACAGAACGAACCCTCGTAAGGACAATGCAGGTAGAACCGTTTCGCTGCTACTACGCAGCAGCCTCCTCAGAGGACTGTCTCTGACTCGGGCCTCCCCAGTCCCAACTGCTCAGTGCAGCCCCTCTGGCACAACTCGGGACTCACAAAACTAAAGCAAAACTAGAACCCACTGACAAAGGAGAACATAGCTTTGGATTCTTAAGAGCTCTTCCTTATGAACTCAAAATTGACGAACAGATACTCTAAACAAAAAATTAAAGAAATTTTAGGCCGGGCATGGTGGTTCACACCTGTAATCCCAGCACTTTGGGAAGCCAAGGCAGGAGGATCACTTGAGGCTAGGAGTTTAAGACCAGCCTGGTCAACATAGCAAAATCCTATCTCTACAAAAATCTTAAAAACATTAGCCGGGCATGGCTGTGCACTCCTATAATCCCAGGTAGCCAGGGGGCTGAGAGAGGAAGATGGCTTGGGTCCAGTAAGCTATGATCAGGTCACTGCACCCCAGCCTGGGCGACAAAACAAGACCCTGTCAATCAACTGATCAATCAACAAACGAGCCAACAGAAAATTTAAATAATCAGTGATTATCAACCCTAGGTCATTTGAAAACCCCAACAGTAAAGCAGTAACTCTCAAGGCCGGCAGCTTCTTGCAGAGAAAGCAGAGGTACAAATGTCACCCAAACCACACAAGGGAACGCTTGAGTGAGGACGTGCCACAGAGGCTCTCAAGTGACCCACGCTGAAAATGAATGTGTTGACAACCAACCAGTCATGAGCTGCTTAAGCACGAGGACACTTTCTGAGAAATGTGTCACCAGGCCATTTCATTGCCGTGTGAACACTGGCGTGTACTTATGCAAACCTGGATGGCAGAGCCTGCTGCATGTCTAGGCTGTGTAGTACGGCCTATTGCTCCTGGGCTACAAATCTGAATAGCGTGCGACTACTGAATACTGAAGGCAACTGAAACACCGTGGTAAGTACTTAAGTATCAAAACATATCTAAACACAGAAAAATACAGTAATAACAATTCCCAACTGACTCATGGCTGAAATAGTAAAACAAGAAGAACTAAAGACAAAGAGGCAAAATGACATCATGGCCCTATATGAACAAATGAGTAACACAGAGACAAAAAGGTGCTGTCCGCTGAATGCTGCGGCGGGCAGGGGGCACACTCCCCTCAATTGGTGAGCCCCGTGCCACACACTGGCTCCCATGGCCTCTCTGAGCCTCAGGGACCTCATCTATAATAAAAGGACCAGGAAAATGAGGACTGGAGAGCTCTCCCACGCTGCATGCTTCCTACCATCCACTTCGCTGGTATTTCTGGGAAACCTGCTATCAATCAATCAATCAATCAATCGAGAGCATGGACTTACTCTTACATAATGTGCCAATTACCCATCTTGCTGAAAAACGCACATCTTTACAAACTAAAGGCCATTTTAAAGCTGTTCAATCAATGGTCTTACCCCATGGTTTCCCCAAGGGTGAAACAGAAATAAGACTACCCACTGACATCAAAAATTAATATATTCCACTTTAAAAGAAATCCTCCCAAATAACACAAAAGCTCCTACATTATAAAAATACATTTTCAGTGTACTAAAGCCACTGCCCTCCCCCTTTCTTGGTTAAAATTAAGTACATAATACTGCTGGAGCATTAAAATCATTTAAGAAAACTATAAAACATTAAAAAAAAATAGGTCTATTTAATTTCCTGTCATTACCAACTCCGTTCTGCAAGGCCTTGTCCTGCCCAGAGGATGAGCTGATTTTCAGAGAGTGACCAAGAGCCTGGGGAGTTGGGGGAGCTCTGTGTGCACCTGGGTTTCTGGACTCTAAGCTGCTGACCTACCAAGTGCAGTAGAAGAAAGGATGGAGAGAAGTTCCAAGAAGTTCTAAGATGTGCAGAAAACTTAGCAGACAAGCAAGGAAACGGCAGACTAGTTTTATTCTACCACAAAGAACAGGTGAATATGCCTGGCACATTTCTAAAGTGGCAGATACTATGGTTAAATCTAAAGTCCAAATAGCCCAGTGGTTTTTAATCAGAGCAATTTTGTTTCCCAGGAAACATCTGCCAGACATCTTTGGTAGCCACAACTGGGCATGGGGGTGTGAAGGGTGAGTTGTTAATGACATCCAGTGGGTGGAGGTGAAGGAGGCTGCCAATCACCCTACAATGCACAGCACAGCCCCAAAACAAAGAATGTTCTGGTCCAAAATGTGCCTAGTGCCAAATCAGAGAACCCCTGAACTGCCTAGGAAAACAGGGCTGTCGACTTACCAGACCCTGTACTGGTACTTTGTGGGCCAGCACCTTATGTGTACCATCTGAGGTCATCCTCCCAACCATTCTGGAAAATTACTACTATCTGTGTTTCACAGAAAAGGAAACTGAGGCAAGAGAAGGCCAGCCACTTGACACAGGTCACACAGTCAGTCAGTGAGTGACGGAGTTAAGACTCAAACCCAGGGCATCCGGCTCCAAATCCAGCTCTTAGCTGCTCTCCCAGACCAGAATTCCAATCACACAGAGCTAAAAATAACGCCCCATAAAGATTCAGACAAACACGCATACCTCCACTCTGTCAAAGGTACCACATCACTGACCCGCAAAGACTGGAGCCAAACAGAAGTGTCTGCATCCCAGCCTGTGGGAGGTTACTTCCTCCTGAGAGAAAGCCGTCTTCATCACACTGACACGGGAGTTTAACGAGAGACAAGTTTTCAAAGCAAGTTCGTTAGCTCTATCACTTATAACACTTTACAGTCTGCCTCTTTGTTGTTTAGGATGACTTAAAAATCAGAACATGACAGTAAAGGTGTGTTACAAAACAAATAAAACCCATTTAAAAATAAAATATGCTAACAAAACAAACTCACCTGGTTTGACTGTCCAGAAAGGTAGGGCTCAAAGTCATTATCATGGACTGTATCCTTCTGATGCAAAGAACCATTTTGTACTAGAACAAGAAGTTGCAAAACATTATCTTCAAATCTGAACGTTACTTTTAAGCATGGAAATCAAAGCAAAATCTATTTCCATCTGTTTCTAATAAAAATCATACTTTTATTTTAAAATGGGCACAATCAGTATAGAACTGATGTTTACACACTAATTAAAATGCTGATGCAGAACTCTAAATAAACCAGGCTACATTTTTAATAGAAATTTAATCACAATTTGGTGAGATGTTGACAAAGTACAGGCCCAAACAATACAATGCAAGGAAGTCGTGACCGTGGTAAAACAGACACCACGGTCTGAGATCTACTTGCTGCAGATGGAGGGTGGAGCCTCCGAAAGCCCAAACACGGTGGATAACCGAGGCCAGGGGACGGCTGGGAAGGGCTGAGGAGCGACCTTCTGAGGCTCATCCCTTGCACCGCTACAGCGCCCGGTCAGAAAAAAAACGGTAAAAAAAGCGCCGGGCCTTCTCCAATCTTAAAACACGATGCACCATGCTTAGTTACACCCGAGGTAACAGTCTTCCAAATAAACGTGAAGTGTCACTTACAGGTTTTCCCGGGAGTGAGCTTTGGGGGTTTACCCCAAGCCGAAATACCACAAGAAATGACAGACTCAGAAAACAGAGCTGTAACCACCCGGCCGGGAGGCCTCTCCCCGCGAACGGCCCTAGGGGCGGCAGGAGGCGGCTCTGTCCGCCGCGTCCACCGGACCCGTCCCTGCCTCCTCCCCGCCCCATCGAGTCCACGCTCTTGGCCGGGGACAAGGGCTGGCAACACCCCGAGCTCCCGTTTAGTTCCTTCTCCGTGAGGGCCCTGCTGTGACCTGTCAAACCTCCCGGAAACGTCACACCTCCCGTCTCCCGTCCTGCAGCCACGGAGCGAGCGAGGTTCCGCTCCAGACGCGGCCTTCCCCGCGCCCTCCCGCCAGCCTACCCGGTGTGCGGGCCGCGCTCACCTTTGTTATCCTGTCCTTTTGTTCGCTGCACAGCCGCGGGCCGAGACGCGGGAGCCGCACGCACCGGGGGAGGAAACACAAAGTTACCGACCAGAGCACCCGCGGTGAGCGGCGCGCTCACACACGCCCCCGGCCCCGAGACCCCGCCCGGCCCGCGCCCGGCCCCGCTACCTGGGGGTCCACGCTGGTGGCCGACATGCTTCATGAACGGCGCGGCGCGGGGCCGGGGCGCCCGCCTGCTCGGGCCTCCCCGCGAGGCCGGGTCTGTCGCCCCCGCTCGCGCGGCCCCGGGCCCAGCCGCCAAGTCCCGGGGCGCTGGCCAGGCAGGGCCTGTAGAGCGCGCGGGCCGCAGGCGGACGGCAGCGGCGAGCCGGGACGCGGACGCGGACGCGCTGAGGAGGCACCAACTCCAATGGCGGCGGCGGCGGCGGCGGCGGCGGC
>CAUYSK010060874.1:0-22255 GCA_963575035.1 Avahi laniger
TTCTATATATATTTTTAGCTGTCCAATTAATTTCTTTCTATTTTTGGTAGAGATGGGGTCTCACTCTTGCTCAGGCTGGTCTCGAACTCCTGAGCTCAGAATGATCCGCCCACCTCGGCCTCCCAGAGAGCTAGGATTACAGATGTGAGCCACCGCGCCCGGCCCCCTGCAGTTATGTTTTATTTTATTGTTTTATTTGTGTTTTTCCATTGCGTGTAAAGAAATGAAAAACAGGGACACGATTGATATTCCCTTCTGAAAGGATGTTTTAAAATGCACTCTCCAGCATGCCGCAGGCCTCACGTTCACTGTCACGCCCTGCACCACCCATCTGATCTTGGGTTTTCTCTCCTCTGCTCCTTCCCTCCTGCTAAATCCCTTTCACTCCCAGGCGGCTGAAGTCTTCGGATGTCAGCCTCAGTGCTGAACCAGCTTCTTCACTGTGGGACCTCTGGCAAGTTAATTAAGTTTTACAAGCTTGCAATTTCCTTGCTCATGTTATAGGGCCAACCATTCTCTGGATTACAGAGGGGATTAAGATGATAACTCTGGTAAAAAGTGTTTGGCTTTTTACTGGCACTCCAAGAATGGCACAGTGGACCCCAGGACGGATGACTGGGTTTTCCATGCTCAAGGCCAGGTAGGGCGGGAGGAGTGGATTCTACCAACCTCAGGGGCTCTGCCCTTCCTACCTTATTCCCAAACCCTCGATTTCCTGGGGGAAGTCCAGTGGCTGCTTTCCTCACTGGGAGCTGTTGCTCTTCAAGGCTTCAAACATAGGCTATTGCATACTTGGGTGTCTCTTCCCACCCCTACTCAGAACAGGGAGCAGATTAGGGAGTTTCTGCATTCACAGGCACCGAGCAGTCTGTGGGGCGGAGTGATAAGAGCTGGTATAGACCTGGAGGGGAAGGCCAGAGACCTGAGGAAAGGGGCCTTGGCCCAGAGCTGCCCTGCCCTAGAGGGCTCCGGGAGCCTGGTGGGGGTGGGGCTGCTACAGAGCAGTGGCTGCCACTCTCCCCACCACATACAAGCACACACTGTTGCTTTGTCCTTTTCAGGCTGACCTGGGCATCTACATGAAGGGACAGTCATTTCCATGTCTACACATTTACCCCCTTGTTCCCTCCAGGAACCCTTGCTTATGCCCCCAGCATGTGGTTGAGAACTGCTGTCCCCAGTTCCACTCTGGGGAAACACTCACCTCTTCCCAGGTAGCCATGCCTGACTGCACAGACAGGAAGGCCGGTCCCATAGGTTCATAGGAAGATGCTTAGGGACCTTCCCTCCCATCCACTCCCATTTACTTGCTGTCAGGGAAAACCAGCTCCTGCATGTGGCACAACTGTTCATCAGCCCGGCCATGCGAGCTCATAGACACGCAGTTGTAGCCTTGTACCCATTTCTGGAATAGGCAGCTTCCCATCCACAGGCTTTGACTTCTCTCCCTGACCCATCTCAGGCCAGAAATTGGATGGTTCCTGTTCTGCGCAGGGGTGGTGTGGTTACTGCCCCGGGCTGAATTCTGTAGGGGAATGCAGGAGAAAAGGGAGGGGAGAGCTTATTAACCCCACAGAAGCTCCAGTTCAGTGCTACGTCCTCAGAGTTTCCAATGCCAGTGGGACACCAGCCAACTTAGATCCTGGGGGAGTGACTTCTCTTAGTCAGTAGAGAAAGAGGAGGGGGGCAGTGGTGGGTGTCTCTGGGTGGGAGGTCGGCTGAAAAAGCAGATTTGGGGGGACACCTGGGACCATATGTGGCCCTCCAGATCCCCAAATGTGGCCCGTTGACCAAATCCAAACTTCACAGAACAAATCCTTTATTAGAAGGATTTGTTCTGTAAAATTTGGATCCAGTCAAAAGGCTGCACTCAAGGATTCAGAAGACCACATGTGGCCCCAAGGCCGCAGGCTCCCCACTCCTGCAGGAATTGAGTAGAACCCCCAGTTCTGGGAGGCTCCCCCAGCAATCCCAAGCCTTCCGCCCTGGGTGGTTTCTACTGGTTCCTCCATGCGGCAGCCCAGCTTCCTTTCTTGTCACGGAGTGTCACCGCCAAACGGAGCTGGGCACAGGAATTCACAGGCTCCAGTGAGGTCCTGCACTGCAAACGCGCACCTATGCAGGTGACCTGCGATGCGCGGGAGACAGTCCAAGGCGTGAGAAAAGCTCTGCTTCCCGCGTGCGGCTGCCTCAAGCCTAACTGTGCCCAGGCCGCCCCTGAGCTCCGTGGGAAGCTCGGGTTGGGGGGATGGTTAGTGAACTACCCAGAAGCTCCCCAGTTCCCACCCCACCACAGGGACTGCTGCCACCCAAGGACTGGATGCCAGGGTACAATTCACCACAAATGCGAAAAGGGTGAGAATCCAGATCTTACTTGAATCCTGGCCCTGCGGTCATCCAGGAGGTAGAATACAGGTCATCCGGGAGGGAAGAGATCTCTTGCACTGCCGGTCCCCCTAGTCTGGTCTGACTGTGTTGGGCGGTGGAGGGCAGGGGCGGGAACAAAATACAGCCTCCAGCCATCTACTTGGATCTCTCAGTCCCCAAACTCGAACCTCCATCCAGCTCGGACTCAGGACTGGGCCTCCGCGGAGAGTGGTGCGACACTAACTACTGGATCGCAGCAGCAGCTGGAGAATTCGGCCAAACCCGGCCCTTTCTCCGAGTCGAGCTGAGGGAATCCAGCCTGCTGCGCTCTCCTGGGCTGCAAAGGGCGGCCTGAGAGGTGGCGCCCTCATCCCGGGCAGAGAAGGGTTGCCTGTTTGTTCCTGCGCTCCAGGGGTCGGTAGGCGGTTCGGGCCTCGGTGAGGTGTGCCCTCGGGTTCACTCATAGACCATCCCTTCTTGGGACCCAACCACGGGGACGCACTGGCGGGAAGATGCAGGGCGCCCGCGCTTGTTCTGCGGGCTCCCGGATTCTCCTCACCTCTAGAAATGTGGGGAAACTCCTGACTGTGCGGAGGCGGCCCCAGGACTCCGAAGACACCAGGCCCTCCCCCGGCTCAACCCGGGCCCGCCGCGGTAGTGAATCCGCTCCTGCGGGTGGCGCAGCAGACACTCTCGGGCGGGCGCTGACCTGGTACCGCGGTGCCTGGCCCCGCCCGCCCGGCAGCAGGAAGGTGGGCGCTGGGAAGCCCATGGCAGGGGCGGAGGCCTTTGGGTCAGGATTTACCCTGCAGGCGCAGGTTCCAAAGCGAAAACTTCAAGCCCCTTTTGGTGGTTTGCGCCTGTAGTCCCAGCTACTCGGGAGCCTGAGGCGGGAGGATCACTTGAGATCGGGAGTTGGAGACCAAGGGGAGAACCTCGAAGGCAAGAACCCGGAAGGAGAAATACGCATGTTCCTGAGGCTCTCAGGTGCAGGTGAGCACCACTGGCGCCGCCTTCTCTCTAGTTCTCGGGGCATCCCGGGCCTTGCGGGTCTGCAGGAGGACCTAGGGAGGGCATTACTCCACCCCAGAGAGATGACAGCCCCAAGGGGCCCCAATGGACTCAGCCGGCTTTACCACCCCTGTTGAGTTCTCCCCTTGGTTGGCCCAGGCAGAAGCATCCCTGAAGGATCAGGGCAGAGGCAAGGGCAAGGCCTCGAGAGAATTCAGCTGCTGTTACTGTCTGTTGAAGGGAGAAACCACCCTGGGCTCCTTGGCAGCGGAAGCTCCCCTGTGGCTGTGCTGTGAGCTTCATCATAGTAAGCCCTGCTATTTTCTCTTCACATTCTTTGGAACAGCCAGAAAGGGGGGCCGGGGCTGGGAGAAGCACTAACCCAGCCCTGACTGCTCCCCCCACTGAGAGCTGAACCTTCCCTGCGTCGCTGCCTTTTATGGTCTTTGGAGGTAGGGTAGGGGTTAGGGGTGATGAGTCCTTTGGATCTCTGGGCCACAGGTCTGGCAACTCAATAGCCACTCCAGTTGTCCTGACAAACTGGTCTTCTTAGGGACCAGAGTCCATAAAATGGACCTGTAGGAAACAGTATTCCTTTCCAACCACTGCAGGGGCAGAGGTCCTTCTCATCTATGTAAGGCTTAGAGAGTCCTTCTCTACCCTGAACTGCAGAGAATACTCCCCTTCCTCAAATCCTCCATTTTCTCCAGTCCATCAGCATGTAAGTCTGGGCTCAGCTAACCCAAGAAGAAAAATTAACTGATTACAGGAATATTAGGCAGTTTACAGGATCAACAGGAAGGCTGGGGAATAAAGGAGGATCAGTTTCAGGAAACACAGCCAAGGTCACAGCACAGGAGAGCTTGGTTAGGGCACTGATGCCAGCACCCGTCACGGGACTTGGAGTAAACATCACTGTGAGTAATTTTTCGACTGTTCCTCCAACTTTACTTCACTCCCTCCAGATTCAAAACTCATGGGGGATCATTTGATTGGCTAAGTGGAGGACACATGTCCAGGCACCAGATGTCAGAGATGGGAGAAAAAAACAGAGTCCCTTACATTTCTATACTAAAAGCTAAAACTGTTCTATTCAATCTTTGCCTTGTTTGGGACGATCTCCTCCATCAGGAAGAGTGTTCAGATGCTAGGTTAAAATAAAAAAGGAAAGAAAAATGAGAAACGCTTACTACAGCCCACCCCTTTGGCTGCCCAGCACCCACATATGCCTTCCTTCCTAAATTTATAGTCCTATCCTCCCTGAAATGCTTCCACCCAACATTATGCTACTGCCACTCACACAACAGAAAATACACTCAGCTTGCCAAGCCTCATGGCTCCAAATCCAGGACTTTTGTTCTATCCCTCCTCTGGGTCTTCTGGAATCCTGTCTCAATATTCGGTGGCCTGGGAACTAATGAAATTGCAAAGTTAATAATCACTGTGCATAATAATACAATAGCAAGGGAATAGGAACTGAAAGAAAATGCAAATAAGTTAAAATATTTAATGTCTAACATGACAGTAGATCAGGAAGTAAAAGCCATTTTCTCCCTGCAGTATGAGACCCTGTGTTGTATTTATGACATCGCTCCTCCTTTTTCCATTCTGTGTTTCTTTTGCCTTCAGCCAGCATCTGAGCCAGTTTGGGGTCTTTACCCAGGGGAGAACCAAGACTTTACTCCTGAGAGGTCTGAGATGGTCCTGCCTATACAAGGTAGAGGCGGTCTTCCATCAGCGTTCACCACTAGAAATAATAGCACTAAGAAGGACCACAAAGGAGCCCCTCGATTCCATGGATATTTCCTTTTGCCCCACTATGTAGAAAAAAATATCTGCTTGACCTTGATATCCAGAATTAATACTCTGGCCAATCCCATAATCCTCCTTTAACTTATTCATCCATTGGCATGAGCAACCAGAAGTGACCAGGTAAAAATTTCTGCTCCCAATTCAGTGAAAACATTGTTTCTCCTAGTGGGAACTTTCCTCCCTTGAAGACTCTAATCTAGCAGAAACAAGAGTCACAGAAAGTGAGGGGGTCATTGGGGATTTGTAGAAGACAGTGGGGAGGAGTTGCTTCAGCTCGTCAGGGAGGCTCGGTGATCATTGGGGATTAGACATCGTCTGAATCTTCTGAATGTCCCCTATATATTCCTATTGCAATTCTTGGGGTTCTGCTTTTTTCCTAATCTATTCTAATTTGATGGGACTCTGATTTGTCTAACATTATAGTTCAAGAAACATTAGGATCAAATTTCAAGATTGGTTTTCATTATCTCATCCCTAATGCTATAAGAGATAAGGTATAGTTTCAGCAATGATAGAAAGCCCATGGGTTGAATTTGTTACTTAGAGCTAATTTAGGGCTTGAGCTAGTTATCCAATTTCTATAAGCTGTCCTGTAGTTTTAGAAGCAGGCACCCATCCTATATGGTCTCCCAAAGCCTTGTCCTCGGTGGATACTTCATTCTAGGTGACCATAGGCAATAATATAATGAGCTGATTTGAAGCATATGGTATAAGCTACCAAACTCCTATTCCTGTAGTCCAACAGACTTACAGCCCTAGCTAAACCAAATAAAGGATCCCAATTACCCCTATTTCTCTGATAACCTTTAACCTGCCATCCTTTGTCTGGTACAATTTATATACTAGTTAGGGTTCTTGGCAGCAAGCACAAAAACTAACTCTGGCTACCCTAAAGATAAAAGAGTAAAGGGAGTTTTTGGAAAGATTTTGGGTAGCTCACAGAAATCTACATAAACGCCGAAGAATCAAAGTGCGGAACTAGAAAGGCGGCAAACACAGCAGAAGTCAAACCACAAGAAAATATGTTATTCTGGCTAGGAGTCACCCCTGGCACCTCTGCCACTGAGCACTCCATGCTGCTGGCGCTGTGGTCCCAGTCCTGTTGCCTCCACTTTGAATAATCTTTTCAGCTATCCCTATATTTTTGAGTTGTCCCAGGCAGGAACATTCATTGGCTTGAATTTGGGTCATTGCCCTCAGGCTGCTGCTGAGGGGTGGGGAGGGGAGTCTCTGGGCCCTTTCTTTCTGTAGTGGTGGATGGGATTCTGCTTTCCTCCGAGACACACACAAAGCAGGGCTCCTCCTGGATAGAAAGGACGTTCAGATGTGGAGTAGGAGTAGCCACACACACACACACACACACACACACACACACACACACACATCCCTGATCACTGTGGTTGGGAACTTCCTGGCTTCCCCTTCCTTCTCCGTATAGCCTAAAATCCTTCACCAACCACAGCCTTGGCCTTTCATCTAACCCATGCCCCCACAACCCGGGCCTGGAGCCATGTCGCCACCTCACACTTTCTTCCTTTGCCAGGCCACAGAGCACTGCTGGAGAAACTTGCACGGCTGCAGGACAGGTAGCGTCATGGAGTCCAGCCTTTGCTGACTCTCACCAGGGCTTAGAAACCCTTTTATGTCAAATAACATAATATTCACCTCTAAAAACCAAGAACCTATTCATATGTGGCTAAAATTAACAATAATTCCTTAATAGCATCTAACATCCAGCCCACATTCAAGCTGTCCCCCAAATCTTGTGAAGACGGTCTTTCTGTAAGGCAAATGTAATTATGTCACTTCCTTCATTAAATTATTGTAATACACCAATACTTTAAAACATGCAAATGCACACAGTACGAAGTGGTATGGAGCAGAAAGGGAGACCACCCCTTTCCCCTCTCCCTTCCCTTCTCCCGGCTCCTTTCTGCCTCCCCAGAAGTACCAATTGTTGATTCACGTGTGTTCTCCCAGGCACTCTCCAGATACCCACTCGCAGGCATGTACACAGGTAGGTATATCCTTAACACAGAATACAAACGGGTCACCCCACACACACTCTCAGCTGACTTGCTTCATTCATTCGGTGACCTATCTTGGATGTCCTTCCATGTCAGTGAAGATAACAATTCTTCAGTGGCCCCTGTCTCCATCCCTTACCTGGAGTTCTGTCTCTACAAAACAGCACGCAGTTCCCTGAGAGCGCTGCACTTTCATAGCTCCTTGGCCATGGACACGCCATTTCCTCTGGAATGCCTTTTCTTTTCCGGAGCTAATAAACTCTTACTCATCCGCTCTGGAGGCTTTCCTGTGCTCAGGGCAGAATCAGGCTTTCTTCCCAGCTCTCAATATGCCCTTGGCTCTTCTTCTCTCATCACACTCATCACAGAGTTTTATGAGTGCTTATTTACTTTGCTTCTTCCACTAAACTCGGAGCTCCTGGAGGCCACCCACTGAGTCATAACCAACTTTGTCCCAGGGTCTGTGTGGGGCAGAGTCAGAATGGTGCTTGATAGATGTTTGTTACTGGGCTCCTTCCACCATCCAGAGAGCAGGGTCATCTTGGGGAAATGTAGGGACACAGCTCTTGTCACACTATTCAGTCATCAGGATACAGGACTTGGAGAAGACCAAACACTGAGATTCTCCAAAGCTGGGTGGCATTGAGGGGAATTCTCTGAATGAAAATGAACCAAGACTCTCCCCTTTGGAGTCCATTCAGGTCCCTCCCAAGTCGGGCCTTTTGGGTGAGGACAGAAATCTTGATGAGAATAGTTGGGGACATGGCTAACAATGACCCTAAGCCCGCCTGCCTGACCTTGGCATTTCAGGGGCAGGCAGAGTGAGGATTACTGAACATAGGTTTCACCTGGAGAATAAGGTCCTATTTGACCAAAACAGATAAGACATCTCTACAGTGGACGGGACAGGGAGGATCATTCCTCCCTGAGACATTCAAGCTGGGGCTGGGGAAAATGGGGGTGGGGGTGGGTGTAGGCTAGCTGTGTTGAGTGTGTGGAATTTCTCAGAAGGATAGAGTAGAACCTCCACCACCATTTGGAAGGTGTGGTAAATACTGTGAATTGACTCATTCAATATTCGTCCAACCTTCTACTGTGCATTCCTGTACTATAAGGTCTAGAAAACTAAAAACTACATTTCCCAGACTTCCTTGCAGCTAGGGTGCGAGATGTGAATTTTAGATTGCACTAATAAGACATATTCGTGAAAGGACTGGATTCAGAGCTCATGTGGCATCACTTAATACATGGTAGTGAATCTCTTTCTGTTAGGCCCAGCTAATTTTTCTGGTGCCTGTGTTAAACTCTAGCTGATACGGGGGTAGCTCCTTAGCCACCTCCACCCCATTCATGGGATGTTTTCCAGGTTTGTCCACAGTGGCTACTTTCTGCAGCTTTTGCGTGTGGAGCTCTCACCTCTCAGGGTGGCAGGAGCTCTGGGAAGCCTCACATTGGGCTTTGTCTGGCTCAGCCACCCTCCTGGCTCCTGTGTCCTGTGTCCACCTTCATTCCCGCCAAGTTCCAGGCTGCAGACATCTGATTATTGAGAGACCTCCTTGACCGAGGGCTGCCCAGTCCCCGTAGGTCTGGGCCTGTCTGGGGGAGCTGTGGAGGAAGGACTGTGTTTTTGCCAAGTTCTGAGAGCCAGTGTGGTGAGTGGAACCCAGGCCGACTTCAATCAACGGGCCCGGGGTTAACTGCTAACTCTGCTGCCTAGCAGTTGTCTGGTCTTGGGCAAGTTACTTCCATTTCTGGGACTCAGTTCTCTCATCAGGAAAATGATGATCATAAATGATAATAATATAATTATATAATAATATAAGCATATAGAGATAGATGGTGCATGTTGTAAAAGTGGGTATCACATGTAGAAAAGCTCATAGCTTCTCACTATCGAAGTAGGGGACCTTCTTGGGATTTCCCCATTTCTGTTCCTGGGGTGGGGCTAGCGGATTCCCAGGCCTCCCCTCCTTTCCGCACACTCAGATTTTCCTTGTCTGGAACATTTTAAGCAAACCGATGACCTAACAAATACTTTCTGAATGCCTACCATGTGCCAGGCACTGGACCGAGTACCAAGGATACAATCCAAATTAATAAAATTAAGCTTTTCTCCACTTGTCAGCCACCATGTTACCTGAAGTTGCTGGAAGGATTCCATGGATTTGGAGGGTATGTTGGGATGGTCTAGCTGAAAACACAGGTTATATAGCATGAATGAAATGCCTTTGAGTATCCCTGGGGAGGTCCCTTAAAGAGATGGGAAGTCATCCTCCAAAGTGACCCAAACTGACGTACAACAGGTCTGCGTGACCACCAATGGGACATGTTATATCTCACCTACAGAGGTACAGTAGACAGAGAAAACAACAGTGGCTTAAAATGCAAACCCCAAATGAAAAGTTGTAAGGGAAGATGCTCTGCTTTGCACCTGCCAATTTACTATCTATTAATAGCAGCTTTTCAGGGCAAATCTATTTTTTTTTTTGAGACAGGATCTCACTCTGTTGCCTAGGCTAGAGTGCAGTGGCATCATCATAGCTCACTGTAACCTCAAACTTCTGGACTTAAGTGATCCACCTGCCTCAGTCTCACAAGTAGCTGGGATTACAGGCATGTGCCACCATGCCCAACTAATTTTTCTATTTTTTGTAGAGAAGAGGTCTCAGTATGTTGCTCAGGCTGGTCTCGAACTCCTGGCCTCAAGGAATCCTCCCACCTTGGCCTCCTAAACAGCTGGAAGTATAGATGTGAGCCACTGCACCTGGCTCAAGGACAATTCTATGTATCAAGCTACAGGGTGAGTGCAGCTAGGACAAAGATTCTCCTAAGCAACTGGGGAAGGCCACTGGGGACGAATAAGATTTGATCTTCTAAGAATTTAGTAAAGGAATTCCCTTGTATTCATTATCTACTGCTGCATAGCAAATCCCTCTAAAACTTAGCAGCTTAAAACAATAAAAATTTATTTTCTCACAATTTCTGTGGGTCAGGAATCTTGGGGTGGCTTAGCTGGGTGCCTCCGCCTCCTGGTCTCCCACAGGATACAATCAAGGCATCACCTGGGACTGCAGGCTTATCTAAGGCTTGACTAGGGAAGGATCCACTTCCAAGTTCATTTACGTGCTTGTCGACAGGATTCATTTCCTTGTGGGCTATTGGGCTGATGGCCTCAGCTTCTCACTGGCTGTGGGCTGACAGCCTCCCTGGCTTCCTCCCCACATGAGCCTCTCCACTGGGCACCTTACAACATGGCAGCTGCTTCACTGAGAGAGCCTGAGAGAGCAAACAAGACAGAAGTCATGTCTTGTTGTAACCTAATCTCCAAAGTGACGTCTTATCACTTTTGCCATATTCTGTTCATTAACAGCAAGACTCTAAGTACAGCCCACACTCAAGGGGAAGAGATTCCACAAGGGGATGGGAATTAGGGGTCGCTGGGGCCACCTCAGAGACTGCCTGCCACATCCCTCACTTACACAAGCCCCAGTACAGTGCTAACTCGTTTCTCTCCCCGTCCACACCCCCTCTGTCCCCTGTGACTCTGCCCATACAAGCCACAGCCTGGCTGCCTTTCCCAAGTGAGGATCTAGGACCGCCTCAGAAGCACTTTGATCTCAGAAGACAGGGACCCAGAACTCAGGAGCCCTGGTTCATGGAACAGATAATGTATTTGGTCTGGCCACTGTCATCAGCTAACAGACAGGCTGGGTATGGAGAAGAACCAGGGGCTAGACTGGAGCCTGGGGACATTGTCCCAGGTTCTGGTTAGGTGCACCAGGTCAAGCCACTCTGGGCCATATGTCCAGCTCATGATCTATCCACAGTGGGGAGGGGCTACAGGGTTGGCTCTCCTCAAGGGCTGGCCCTGCCCGGCTTTCCTGGGTTTAAGCCCCACTTGCCTTGGTGCTGGTTTGAGCATCACGGTCTCAGTTGCAAGATCGGAGGTATCTGGAAACTCACAGAGGCCTGTGAACCTGGAATGGTCTTTATAATTTCCCTTAGAGGTGGTCTCGTCACATTTTGGTGGACTCCAGGGAGTGTCCTCTCTGTGTCCCCAGGGCCCACATGGACGAATGATCAAACGAATGAGCAAACTAACAAGGTGTAGGACTTATGAGGCTTTGGTCCAGATTTATGAGCACGTGTGTGAAATGACATGTGTGCAAACATTCCTTGGACCATTATTTGTAATCTCTAAAGACTGGAGGAAGTTTACGCTCTCAGCTTCTGCCCGATGCTACGCTTCCCAGCTTGTCAGAATGGCCACCCTGCAGGCTGTAACCCTCTATGAGAAATAAAGCTCTCCTTCCCAACTTAAAAAAAATTGGAAACAACTTACATGTTCATCAATAGAGCACTAGGAAAATTATGGTATATCCATCAGTGTAATAGTGTACAGAATGACAGGTCTAAATACACTCACGTGAGCAAACTCTAAGATACTTTGTTAGGTATAAAGAACAAGATGCACAACAGGGTGTGTGTTGGCGTGTCGGTGGGGGGAGAATATGTATGTCTGCGTTTGTATAGAAAATCTCTGGAGGGACACCCAAGACAATGATAGACTGGTTCTCCAGGAAGGGCAACAGGGTGCCTAAGAGATAGGGTGGAAGGAAGGCTTACTTGTTGCTATTTTGAACTGTTTGAATTTTGAATTGTGTGAGTATATCATTTTTTCGAAAAAATTTAAGAGCACACATTTGGAACCACATACTTGAACTGCCCTCCTAGCTCTGACCCTTCCGGCTATATGGCTGTGAGCAAGTTGTTGAGACTCAATTTCTTAATCTGTAAAAATAGACTATTAAAAATCTTCCCAGTGCTCTGAGAGTATGCAAAAGGTGTTTCTGTGGCACGGAGCCTGGAGTTTTGGTGACAATGCCACCGTTTCCCCCGCTACACAGAGATGATGAATGAGGAGAAAGTTGTGATTGGGAGAGCCTGCAGTCACTTACTAAAACCTCACAAAAGATACTGACAGATCGACAGTGTGATCTGTCAACAGTGATCCTTGACTCCGCTCATCTTGGCCCTAAGTTCAGAGAGCCAACTTAAATACCCTTTTGGGGTTCACCTGCTGGGCAATGTTATCTGATGGACCCTCTTCCCCCTCTTCAGCGACCACACCCAGGACCAAGGCTGCAGGGACTCTATCCCCACACCAGACAGTTGTGTCATAAAGTTCCTCTATTGTTTCCTCTCCCTATGTCTTACCAGTGGGGCATGCTTGGAATATGAAGGAATGTGACATACAGTCATTTGGGGTTTTCCAAGAGGAAGTGCTGACAATTTCAAGGTTAATAGTCTTTGGAGACATTCTCTCTAAAGTGCCAGCTTGGGCGCCGTGTGACTCCAGACTATTCACTTAGGCTGTGGTGGCGCCCCTGTGTCCAAGCTGTGCATGCCAGAAATACTCCCTCATCCATCATTTATTCATTTGACAAATATTAATTCAGCCCCTTGTCTCTGCCAGGGATGTCAAGGAGAGCAAGCTGCCGGGGGAAGTTACGGTCCATTGGTGAAGGCAGTCAATTAAACAAACTAATCAGAACGAAATGCAACAAGTGTCAGGGAGACAGCCAGCCTGTATCAAAGTACAAAGCAGAGGCCCAGGACCCAGGGGCTGCCCGCCGCACCTCTGGGAGGGAGGTGGCTAGCTTCCGCTTGCACCTGAGGGGAGAGGAAGTAAGGCAAGGACTGGCGAAGAGAAGCAGTTTTCCATCAGCTGTTGCGAAGGTGGGACAGTGGATGTAAATGGCTCAGTGCAGGCCACAGCGCGGTGTCAGCGCTCGGTCGTTCCCACGGCCCACGAGAAGGAATTCCCGCGGATGCCCGAGTTCAGGGCTGCCATCACCCTGAAATGCCACGAGGGGGAGCTCGGCTCCTGTTCTTGGGTGTTCCGGCGCCCGTGTCGCCAGCTGCAAGGCACCGATTCTCCCAACTAGGGGCTGGTTATTTACACCTTACAAAGCTGTTTGTAAAGCGCCCCCAGACATCTGCAAACCCTGTTAAGTGTAGTGTGTGCCAAAGCCTGAATGGCTCCTGACAGCTCTATCCTAGCGTTTTCTCTTAAAGCCCAAGATTCTTTCCTCTAAATTCTCACCACTTCGGAACAGCTCCAATTCCCCAAAACAGCCACCGATTAGGTCTTTTTTCGTCCTTTCTGGTTCTTCCCACCCTTTCCGGACATCCGTAGCACCCATCCCCTAGAGCAGCACCAGTGGAGGCAGAGCGCTGGCTGTTGACACCGCGGGGCCATCTAGGCCGGCAGGGCTGATTTCTCTGCTTGCCAACCTCCAGCCAAGTACCCCCTCCCTCCCAAGAGGGGATTGAGGGGTGTTCTCCCACGGATATCCTTCCCGAGTTAGGAATTTACTCTTGTCATTTTGAACCCCTGGTCTCTGCCGCAGTGGCTTCCAGAGAGACTTTGATTGCCACATGTTTTGGAATAAGGCAGACTATTGTCCAGTTCTCACTGTTGGTGACCGCGGGCAAGTCACAAGACCTCCATGGTTGTCATCCATGAAACAGATTAAAAGAAGTCCTACCATCTAACTTAATGGGATGGTTGAAAGGACCAGGTGTCCCAGGAAGAAATGTTCACAAACTACCTTATTCCTTTTCTCCCCTGGTCCATGGGGAGATCTGTAAGTGCACACTGAGACTGACGTATGTGTAACTCCCGAAGAGGAGAGGGGCTATTTCCTGACACATGGCTCCAAGCCAGAGAGATAAACCTGGGTTCAGGTGGGGGCTGGCAGGAAGTCAGGCACCTCTTTTCTCTCTCCCCAGAAGAGTCTGGCTGAGGTTAAGAACTGACAGGTACAGGATCTGACGAGGTCAGAAAAGGGATAGGCGAAGGATTTTCAGTGGTGGGCTTCTCTGGTCAGTCACTGGGTTACTGTTTGCCTCCTCCAGGGAGCGAGAGAAAGACCTCACCCACTGTGTCCAGCTCAGTACCTGGCACGTAGAGTGCGGCTTCCTGGGGCCAGGAGTGACCAGGGCCTTCATCCCCTTGGCATTGGCTCCACGAGGACCCATTACAGCCAACCGATGATGTAGCCACCTTTGGAAAGACACAGAGGCTGTCCCAAAGATGCCCCATATGAACTGCAGTTTGCTTCTCAGTGAGATAAGGGTGGATGTGGAAGTGTCCCTGCAGTCCCAGCTACTGGAGGCTTAGGCAAGAGAATCACTTGAGGCCAGGAGTTTGAGGCTGCAGTGAGCTGTGATCCCATCTGGGAATAGGCACTGCACTCCAGCCTGGGCAACATAGTGAGACCTTGTCTTTTTAAAAAAAATTAGAGCTAAAGAACAATGAAGATAAGTCCATACAACTTATTTGTGCAGTTAATAATTAGCTATAAAGTGAATACCCTATCATGCATGTCAAGACATAGAACATTATCTGAACCCCAGGATCTCCTTGTATATCCCTTCCCAATCCACCCCTCCTTTCTCCCTAGATACAACCATGATCTTCACCTATGAAGCTTTCCATGTTTTTCTTTATAGTTTTACTATTCTTGGATGCATCCCTTTTGAATATAGTGTGTTTGTATGTTTTTGAAATTTACATAAGAAAAATTATGCTACATATATTCATTTATGACTTCTCCCTTTCCTTTAACATTGTGGGGTTTTAAAAAAAATTTTCTTATTGTAGTAAATTATGCATAACATAAGTTTACCATGTGAATCTTTTTTCCCCAGCTTTATTGAGGTATAATTGACAGTTAAAATTGTATATATTAAAGCCAAATGCAGTGGCTCATGCCTGTAATCCCAGCACTCTGGGCAGTCGAGGCAGGAGGATTGCTTGAGCCCAGGAGTTTGAGACAGCCTGGGCAACATATGAAACCTCTGTCTCTACAAAAATTTAAAAAATTAGTGGGCATGGTGGCACATACATATAGTCCTAGCTACTTGGAGGCTGAGGCAGGAGGATTGCTTGAGCCCCGGAGTTCAAGGTTACAAGTGAGCTATGATCAGACCACTGCACTCCAGCCTGAGTGACAGCAAGATCCTATCTCTAAAATAAAATAAAATAAAATAATTATATATCTTTAAGGTATACAACTTGAAAGGATGGGGGCGCAGTTGTGTGTTTTTATTTTTATTTTTTAAGAGATAGGGTCTTGCTATATTGCCAGTGCTGGAGTATATTTTATATCTCTTTCTATTCCTTACTTTTTTCACTGCTTTTAAGATTTACCCATATTATTATGGATACTTCAGATCCATTATTTTTGAACTGCTACCTATTTACTCAACAGAATGATCTTGAATGTTTTTCTTATCCATTCTCATGATGACGGATACTTAGGACGCCTCCAGTTCTCTGCTGTAGCAAACAGCACTGCAGTGACGGAGCCTCGTACATGGCCCCTCACGGACCCGAGTTTGTGCTGCTCCGAGGTCTAACAGGAGGAGCTGTGGGTATCCACATAGCTAATTTCACTCTCGGGATGCTGTCCAGTCTGCGCTTCTACCAGCGGTGCGCGAGGGTTCCCATTTCCCATACTCTTGTCAACACGTTATTATCCAGCCTGGGAATGTTTGGGTATTCCGAGGCAGAGTGCTGTCGCAAGCTTTAAATTAGACTTTTTCTGATTGTAAGTGAGCTTGACTATCAATCACTTCATGTGTTAGTCTTTGGGTTTCCCTTCTCTGAACTGTTGGTTCATTTCCTTTCCACATTTTTCTGCTGGGTTCCCTGTCTTTTTTGTTGTTGATTTGCAGGAATGTCCTACGTATTCTAGGCATCGGTCCCTTGTCAGTTTTAGACATTGCAAATATCTTCTCCCAATCTGTATCTATTATCCATCTGTTAATTACGTATGGTTTCCCTCAGGAACAAAATTCTTAAGTTTGATGGAGTCAAATCCATTCATTCAAAAAATCTTATGTTTGCACTTTTAGAATCTAATTTTAGAAGTCCTTTCCTGCCCCAAAGTCACAAAGTTATTCCCGAACATTTTCCCCTATTCAATTCATAGTTTTGTTTTTAATATTAAAGTCTTTATACATCTGGGTTCATGACAGAATGGAGTGAGAGCTAGAGATGTCACTTTATTTATTTATTTTTTTTGGCGTATACTAAGTCAGTTTTCTCAATACCGTCTTTTAACCATTCGTATATCCCCCATGGGTTTGTAATGTATCATTTATTATATAGAAAATTCCGATGCTGTATATACAAGTGCTGTTCTTGAGCTTTCTATTAATAGTTTATTCCACTTGTTAATTTTCCTGTTGTTGCACCAGAATGACACTGTTTTTTGTTACTTTTGTAGTATATCCTCATCTCTGCTGGGATATGTCCTCTCTCTTATTCTTCCTCTTCTTTTTGAAAATTGACTTAGTTAATCATGAAGCCTTATTCTTCAATTTACGTTTTAGAAAAAGTTCACTGAATTCCTAAAAAATATTCTTGGAATTTGATTAGAATTGCATTGAATCAAACTGATTTATCTGGGGAGAGTTGTCAACTTTACAACGTGAAGTTAACCCATTTGTGTCTATTTGCTAAAGCCTTCAAGTCATTAAGAAATTAAACATGTTTTCTCCATAAAGGATCTATGCATTCTTTTCTAAATCAACTCCTAGATACTTCCCATTTTCTGTTGTTTTCATGGAGGTATATTATTTTATAGCTGATGAATGTTGGGGTAAGAACTGCTGTTATTAATAATTTTACAAGCTCATCTTGGGTTTGGCAACCTTGCTTAATTTGCTTCTTAGTTTTTTCCCTTAGATATTTATTTTGAAAAATTTCAAATATACAGAAAAGTCAAAAGAACAATAACAATAAACACCTGTTTATCTTCCACCTATACATCCATATTCAACAACTTTAACATTTTGCCACATTCTCCCGCCATATACAAACATTCACATATGAAATAAGTTTAGACTCATGACATTTTACCCCTAACTAAATACTTCAATATGCACCTCTTCTTTTCTTTTCTTTTCTTTTTTTTTTTTTTAGAGAAAGGGTTCTAGTCTGTCACCTAGGCTAGAGTGCATCAGCATAATCATAGCTCACTACAACCTCCAATTCCTGGGCTCAAGTGATCCTCCTGCTTCAGCCTCCCAAGTAGCTAGGACTACAGGCACACACCACTATGTCCAGCTAATTTTTTTTTATTTTTCATAGAGACAGAGTCTCTCTATGTTGCCCAGGCTGGTCTCAAACTCCTGGGCTCAAACAATTTTCCCACCTTAGCCTTCCAAAGCACTGGAATTACAGTCGTGAGCTACTGTACCTGGCCCATCTGCACCTCTTAAGAATAAGGAACTTATTATTATCCTGCATAGCCACAATGCCTTTATTACACCTAAGAAAATTAACTATAATTCCATAATATTATCTAGTCCATTTTCTATTTTCTCCAGTTGTTCCAAAAATTCTTCTATAGCTTTTTTAAAACTGAATCCAATCAAAGTTTATGCACTACATTTGCTTTTTAGAACTTTGCCCTCTTCCAACAGTCTCCATGTAAGATTGTTTTTTTTCCATAACAATGACTTTTTGAAGAGTCCAGGCCAGGTTTTCTTTCTGTTCTGGTAGTTACCACAATTTGGATTTGTGTGATTGTTTCCACATAATGACGTTTCATTTCTTCCTTTATCTTCTGTATATCCTGTGGTAGAAACTAGCAATTGGGTATAAAGGCTTGATTAAATTCAGGTGCAGTGGCTCACACCTGTAATCCTAGCACTCTGGGAGGCAGAGCTGGGAGGATCGCTCTTGCTCAGGAGTTTTGAGCCCAGACTGAGCAAGAGCAAGACACTGTCTCTACTAAAAATAAAAATTAAAAAAAAAAATTAACTGGGCAACTAAAAATAGAAAAAATTAGCCAGGCATGGTGGTATGTGCCTGTAGTCCCAGCTACTCGGGAGGCTGAGGCAGGAGGATCGCTTGAGCCCAGGAATTTGAGGTTGCTGTGAGCTAGCCTGATGTCACGGCACTTTAGCCTGGGCAACAGAGCGAGACTATCTCGGAAGAAAAAAAAAAGATAAATGAAATGAGCCTGTCCTTTCTTTATTTTGTACTACCCTTATCAGTTTTAGAAGTAAGGTTATGCTAAGCATCATAAAATTAGTTGGATAGTGTGTTTCCTTTTTTTTTTTTTTTTTTTGCCACCACTGTTATTTAGCATGTATCCACTTACAAATGGTTCTTTTTCTGGGCTCTTTGTTCCACCAGATGATTTACATCTCTAATGCCACATTGTATTAATTGCTTTTACTATTTTTATAATCTTTGTTGTGACTGTACTTATTTTCCCCCACTTTGCTCTTTATTTATTTTCATTGTCTTTCTTTTTCTTGGTCAATCTTTCAGACATTCCCCGATTTTGTCAATCTATGCAAAGGTTTTTTTTTTTTTTTGAAACAGAATCTCCACTCTGTTGCCCAGGCTAAAGTGCCGTGGTCTCAGCCTAGTTCACGATAATCTCAAACTCTTGGGCTCAGGTGATCCTCCTGCCTCAGCCTCCCAAGTAGCTGGGATTACAGGTATGAGCCACGATGCCTGGCTAATTTTTCTATTTTTAGCAGAAACAGGGTCTTGCTCTCGCTCAGGCTAGTCTCAAACTCCTGAGCTCAAGTGATCCTCCTGCCTCAGCCTTCCAAAGTGCTAGGATTACAGGCATGAGCCACCGTGCCCAGCCTTTGTTGTAATTTTCAGTTTGATTGATTTTCTCTTGTCTTTATTTTCTTCATTTTTGTATGTTTCTGCTGCTTTTTTAGCTTCTTGCATTAAATACTTAGCTCATTTGTTCCTATTTCTTTATTATTTTCTTACAAACATACTTGAAGCTTAAACTTTCCTCTAAATATTGTTTTAATTTTGTCCCACAAATTTTGACATGCAGTGCTTCCATTGTTTACTTACAGGTATTTAAAAATTTTCCTTATTTCCTCTTTAACTCAAGAATTATTTGGAAGTTTTTTTAGTTTACAGACAAGGGGTTTTTTTAAAGCTATCATTTTGTTATTATTTTTCAATTTTATTGCTCTATGGTCTGAGAACTATTTTTGATGATGCTGATTCTTTGAAATTAATTGAAGCTTCTTTTTTGATCTGCTAGAGGGTCAAATTTTTACTAATGTTCCATGAATATTCCCAATTTGGGGGTGTGAAGTTTTCTATATATGTATCTATTAATTTAAGCTTCTTAATCATAATATTTAAATATTCTGTGTCTTTTTTTAATATCTAAACTATCACTTCTGGGAAAGACCTTTTAAAAATCTTTGACCATCGCTTCTTGGCCTTTTGGCTAAGATCAAGTGTAGCAAAAATCTCTTACCACCATTGTTGATTTATCTGTTCCCACTCCACTCTTAAGTTTTTTCAGTTATTATTTATATATTTCATATCTGTATCAATAGGTACATAGTTATTGTACCTTCTTGATTGATTCTCGTACCAATATGTAATGTTTCTCTTTGTTCTTTATGATATTTTTCATCTTAAAATCTATCTGGTCTGACATGAAAGCTGCAACAATGACTTTCTTTTCATTACTATTTTGGTTTATCTTCTGTATCCTCTTTTAAAATCATAATATATTTTAATTCAATACATTATTTTTAATCTGAGATTATTGTCTTTGATTTATAAATTTAACCCATATACAATTATTTTATCTGTTGTTATATTCAGACTCCTATCAAACAGCTTCTCTCATATTTCATATTTACATATCTAATTTTTAATATTTTTCTCTTTTAATAGCTTTTATTGGATAGACAGAATTTTCTTTTGTTGGTTTGAAAGTTATGCATCTTATTTTCATTCTTCTAGGTGTTACTTACAGTTTGTTAGAACCATGCTTACGTGTATTTATCCCTGTCAATTTTTTTTTTTTTTTGAGACAGAGTCTGGCTCTGTTGACTGGGCTAGAGTGCTGTGGTGTCAGCCTAGCTCACAGCAACCTCAAACTCCTGGGCTTAAGCGATCCCCCTGCCTCAGCCTCCCGAGTAGCTGGGACTACAAGCATGCGCCACCATGCCCGGCTAATTTTTTCTATATATATTTTTTTAGTTGTCTAGATCATTTCTTTCTATTTTTAGTAGAGACGGGATCTCGCTCTTGCTCAAGCTGGTCTCGAACTCCTGACCTCGAGCAATCCGCCCGCCTCGGCCTCCCAGAATGCAAGGATTACAGGCGTGAGCTACCGTGCCCGGCCTAGCCCTGTCAATTTTGAGCTTATCAATAGCTATGTCTTCCCCCAAAAAAGCAATTGCTCATCTCCCATTGGACCTCACTCCACTCATTTCCACACACACAACTCTGCCGTGTTGTATCATCTAGAATTTTAGTGTTTGATGATGGGTACGGTTTTTGTTTTTGTTTTGCCTTACTTATTTAGACTACCATGCAGGTTACTACATACTTTAGTCACCCTTCATTCCCACATCTTTAGCATCCTCTGGGATTTAATTCTCTTCTTGCTGTTTTACTTCCTCCAAAAGTGTTTTTCAAAGTGTGTCTTTAGGTAGTAAATCTTCTGAAACCCTGGAAATTGAGAGAATATCTTTCTTTCACTTTTGTACTAAAATTATAATTTAGCTGTATATAAAAATTCTTGTTCTCAAGTTCTTTTTCTTACATCCAACATTGCTATTGAGAAAATTGATGTCACTATGATACTTTTTCCTAGTGGGTAATTTGTGGGAATTGTTCATTCTGTTTGTTTTCTTATTGTATGTGTTAATTCTCTGGAAGTTTTTTTAGAATATTTTGTCTCTCACATTATTAACTTTTCCTATAATATGTTCAAATGCTTTTCAAAAAATCTATCTTGTTGGAATTCTGTCTGAAAACTCACACTTTAATCCTGGGAAATTCTAGGATTTCTGGGAATTCTTTTATTCATTATTTTTTCAAGTATTTTCTTACAGCTCCCCCACACCCTTCTGGAACTCCCATTTTAAAGATATATCTATCTTTCATATTTATTAACTTTACCCTTATATTGTTCATCTCTTTATTTCTTCCTGATACTTTCTTGTAGAGTTTGCCAATCGTATCTTCTAGTTTATGAACTCATTCTTAGTCTGAATCTATTTTGCTATTTAATTTACATTTGAGTTCTTTATATCAGCTATTATATTTTACATACCTGATAACTTCTTTATACATTCTCATTCCTACTTCAAATTAATAATATTTTTCATTATCTCTTGGGAGATCTTTATTATGATTATTTAAAATTCTTGTTCTCACTGGTCCATTAATTCTGCTTCATCTGATATAGGTTCTTCATTTTTTTGGATTTTCTTTTCCAGGGATTGCACTACTCAGATGTGTTAAGTTTTTTTTGAGCTCACATTTCCCTGGGGTTATCACTCCCTTGGCTGGTGGAATGTACCTGGGGAGGTAGCTACTGTCTGGGTCCTTAATTTTTCCACCCTCCTCAACCTCCTCTCTTACCACTCCCCTTCCAGTTTGCTTAGGCAGAAGAGGACATGCCTTTGGATGAGGCTGCTATGCTTCAATCTGGGTTCTGCTGCTCCTGAAATACCACGTGCCAAGGCTGACCCCTCCCTCTGGAGGTTCAAGGTGGAGGAATTAGCAGGAGAGAATGCCCAGCAGTGAGCTACAAGAGGTGTAGGTCCTTGCGGAGGTTTTGTACTGTGTCACCTTGGCTAAATTGGAATTACATTTCTCAGAATCCCCTTCCCTGTATGGTTCTGGGATAGAGTTGGCCTAAGGAAATTTGCTCTAGATTTGCAAGGTAAAAGTAAAGGCGCTCTGGGCCGGGTGCGGTGGCTCACACCTGTAATCCTAATACTCTGGGAAGCCCAGGCAGGTGGATTGTTTGAGCTCAGGAGTTCAAGATCAGCCTGAGCAAGAGCGAGACCCCGTCTCTACTAAAAAAAAAAATAGAAAGAAATTATCTGGACAACTAAAAATATATAGAAAAAATTAGCCGGGCATGGTGGCGCATGCCTGTAGTCCCAGCTACTTGGGAGGCTGAGGCAGGAGGATCGCTTGAGCCCAGGAGTTTGAGGTT
>CAUYSK010060877.1:0-24156 GCA_963575035.1 Avahi laniger
TTAATTTCTTTCTATTTTTGGTAGAGATGGGGTCTCGCTCTTGCTCAGGCTGGTCTCGAACTCCTGAGCTCAGAACGATCCGCCCACCTCGGCCTCCCAGAGTGCTAGGATTACAGGCGTGAGCCACCGCGCCCGGCTCCTATGTAGTTTTGATTTATATTTCTCTGATAACTAATGATGTTGAGCATTTTTTCATAGACCTGTTGGTTATCTGTATGTCTTCTTTTGAGAAATATCTATTCAGATCCTTTGCCCATTTTTAAAAATAAGATTGTTTGATTTTTTCCTATTGAGTTGTTGGAGCTCCTTATATATTTTGGTTATTAATCGCTTGTTAGATGGGTAGTTTGAAAATATTTTCTCTCATTCTGTGGGTTGTTTCTTCACTTTGTTGATAGTTTCCTTTGCTGTGTAGAAGCTTGTTAGGTTGATGTGATACCATTTGTCAAATTTTACTTCTGTTGTCTGTATTTTGGGGATGTTATTCAAGAAGTCCTTGCCCAGACCAATCTCCTGAAGCGTTTCTCCAATGTTTTCTTTTAGTATTTTCATAGTTTCATGTCTTAGATTTAAATCTTTAATAGTTTTGATTTGATTTTTGTACATGTGTGAGATAAAGGTCGAGTTTCATTCTTCTGCATATGGATATCCAGTTTTCCCAGCACCATTTATTGAAGAGACTGTTCTTTCCCTGCTGTATGTTCTTGACAACTTTGTCAAAGATAATTTCACTGTAGATGTGTGGATTTATTTCTGACTTCTTTGTTCTGTTACATTGGTCTGTGTGCCTGTTTTTATGCCAGTACCATGCTGTTTTGGGTACTACAGCTCTGTAATATAATTTGAAGTTAGGTATTGTGATTCCTCCAGTTTCATTCTTTTTGCTCAGGATGACTTTGGTTAGTTAGACTCTCTTTTGGTTCCATACCAATTTTATGATTTTTTTTCTATTTCTGTGAAGGATGTCATTGATATTTTGGTGGTGATTGCATTGAATCTGTAGATTGCTTTGGGTAGTGTGGACATTTTAACAATATTGATTGTTCCAATCCATGAACATGGACTATCTTTTCTTTGTGTGTGTCCTGTTCAACTTCTTTCATCAATGTTTTATGGTTTTTGTTGTAGAGATCTTTCACTTCTTTGATTAAGTTTATTCCTAAGTATTTTATTTTATTTGTAGCTATTGTAAATGGGATTACTTTCTTGTTGCTTTTTTTCCAGATTGTTTACTGTTGGCATATATTATAGAAATGCTACTGATTTTTGTATGTTGTTGATTTTGTATCTGAAATTTTACTAAATTTGTTTATCAGTTCTATAGTTTTTGGGTGGAATCTTTAGGTTTCTCTAGATTTTTTTTGTTTTTTTTTCTTTTTCTTTTTTTTTTTTTAAGGCTTGTCAAATAAAGTAGGGGGAGTGGAGAAGGAACAAAGGAACCTTAACTGGTTGTGATCAATTAGTTGTAAACACCACTACACTCAGACCAACCTAGGTTTCTCTAGATATAAGATTATATTGTCTGTAAACAAGGATATTTGACTTCTTCCTTTCCAATTTGGATGCCCTTTATTTCTTTATCTTATCTGATTGCTCTAGCTAGAATTTCCAGTACTATGTTGAATAACTGTGGTAAAAGTGGGCATCCTTATCTTATTCCAGATCTCAGAGGAAAAGGTTTCAGTTTTCCCTTTTCAGTATGATACTATCTGTGAGTTAAGGTAAGTTCTTTCTATACCCAGTTTTTTGAGAGATTTTTATCCTGAAGTGATGTTGAGTTTTATTGCATGCTTTTTTAGCATCAGTTGAAGTGATCATATGGTTTTTGTCCTTCATTCTGTTGATATGATGTATCACATTGATTGATTTACATATGTTGAACCATCCCTGCATCCCTTGAATGAATCCACTTGATCATGATCAATAATCTTTTTAATGTGTTGTTGAATTCAGTTGTGGTATCAGGGTGATAGGCCTCATAGAATGAGTTTGGGAGTATCCCTTCCTCCTTGATTTTTGGAATAGTTTAAGTAAGACTGATGTTAGTTCTTTGAATACTTGGTAGAATTCAGTAGTGAAGCCATTGTGTCCTGGGCTTTTCTTTGATGGGAGACTTTTTAATTACTGCTTCAATCTCATTACTTGTTATTGATTGATTCAGATTTTGGATTTCTTCCTGCTTCAATCTTGGTAGGGTGTGTGTTTATAGGAATTTATCCATTTCTTCTAGGTTTTCCAATTTATGGCATATAGTTGCTCATAGTAGTTTCTAATGATCTTCTGGATTTCTGCAGTATCAATTATATCTCCTTTCTCATCTCTGATTTTATTTATTTGAGTCTTTTCTTTCTTTAGTCTAGCTAAAGGTGTGTCTATTTTATCTTTTCAAAAAAACCAATTTTTTGTTTCATCAATCTTTTATATTTTTTGTTTCAATTTCATTTATTTCTGCTCTGATCTTTCTTATTTCTTTTCTTCTATTAATTTGGAGTTGGTTTGCTCTTTTCCTAGTTCTTTGGGATACACTGTTAGGTTGTTTATTTGATGCTTTTCTACTTTTTGAATGTAGGCACTTATTGCTATAAACTTTCCTCTTATTACTGCTTTTGCTGTATTCCATAGGTTTTGATATATTGTATTTTTATTTTCATTTGTTTTGAAAAATTTTTAAATTTCCTTCTTAATGTCTTCATTGACCCACTGGTCATTCAGGAGCATATGGTTTAATTTCCATGTTTTTGTATAATTTCTAATATTCCTTTTGTTATTGATTTCTGATTTTATTCCATTGTGGTCAGAGGAAATATTTGATATGATTTCAGTTTTTTTGAATTTTGTGAGACTTGTTTTGTGGCCTAACATATGGTCTATCCTTGAGAATGATCCAGGAGCTGAGGAGAAGAATCTATATTCTGCAGCTATTGGATAAAACATTCTCTAAATATCTATTAGGTCCATTTAGTCTATCTTGCAGATTAAGTCCAATGTTTCTTTGTTGATTTTCTGTCTGGATGATTTGTCCAATGCTGAAAGTGGGGTGTTGAGGTCTCCAGTGATTATTATATTGGGGTCTATCTCTCTTTAGCTCTGATCACATTTGCTTTATATATGTGGGTACTCCCTTTTGGGGTGCATATATATTTAGAATTATTATATCCTCTTGCTGAATTGACTCCTTTTATCATTATATAATAACGTTCTTTGTTTCTTTTCACAGTTTTTGTCTTGAAATTTATTTTATCCAATAGAAGTATAGCTACTCCTGCTCTTTTTTGGTTTCCATTTACATGGAATATCTTTTTCCATCCCTTTATTTTCAGTCTATGTGTGTCTTTAATAGGTGAACTGTGTTTCTTGCATGCAACATATAGTTGGCTCTTATTTTTCTTTAATCCATTCAGCCACTCTGTGTCTTTTGATTGGAAATTTTAATCTATTCACATTCAATGTTATTATTGATAAGTTAGGACTAACTACTGCCATGTTGTTACTTGTGATTTCCAGTTGTTTTATAGTCCTCTCTTTCCTTCTTCCTTCCTGTCTTCCTACATTAAAAGTGATTTTCTCTGGTAGTTTAATTTCTTTTTATTTTTTGTGTATCTAGTATAGGTTTTTTTGATTTGAGGTTACCATGAGGCTTACCAAAAACATTTTATAACCCATTATTTTAAATATATGACAACTCTGCTTATAAACAAACAAATCAATAAGCAAAGAGAAATCCAAGAGAAATTCTACCCTTTAATTCCATCCCCCTTGTTAACTTTTTTTTGTTTCCATCTATATCTTGTTATGCTATGAATCTCTCAAAAAGTTGTTATTTTTGATAGGTTTGTCTTTTGTCTTCCTACTCAAGATATGAGTGGGTTATACAACACAATTTGCTATCCAAGCGTATTCTGTATTGTGTCCTTACTGTTCCAGTTAGCTGTTACCTTCAGAATATTTCTTATTGTTCATTAATGTCCTTTTCTTTCAGATTGAAGAACTCCTTTAAGCATTTATTGTAGGACAGGTCTGGTGTTGATGAAATCCCTCAGCTTTTGTTTGTCTTGGAAAGTCTTTATTTTTCCTTCATGTTTGAAGGATATTTTTGCAGGATATAATATTCTAGGGTTAAGGATTTTTTCCTTCAGCACTTGGAATATGTCATGCCACTCTCTCCTGGCCTGTGAGGTTTCCACTAAGAAGCGTGCTGCCAGATGTATTGGAGCTCTTTTGTATGTTATTTTTTTCTCTTTTCTTGCTTCCCTTTGTACCTTTTTTTTCTCTGTGACCTTAGGGAGCTTGATGCTAAAATGTCTTGAGATAGCCTTCTTTGGGTTAAGTCTACTTGGTGTTCTATGACCTTGTTGTACCTGAATTTTGATATTTTTCTCTAGATTTGGAAAGTTCTCTGTTATTATTTCTTTGAATAAACTTTCTACCCCAATCTGTCTCTACATCTTCCTTAAGGTCAATAACTCTTAGATTTGCTCTTTTGAGGCTATTTTCTGGATCTTGTATACATGCTTTGTTCTTGTTTATTCTTTTTACTTTTTTCTCTTCTGACTGTATATTTTCAAATAGCCTGTCTTCAAACTCACTAATTCTTTCTTCTGCTTAATCAATTCTGCTGTTGAGAGACTGATGGATTTCTCAGTTTGTCAACTGAATTCTTAAGTTCTGGGGATTTCTGCTTGATTTTTTTTTTTAATTATTTCAATCTCTTTGTTAAATTTCTTGGAAAGGTCAGCTATTGACATTTCTTACTGAAGGCAATTTTATTGAAAGTATTTTTATTTTCTCAGTGGGCAGGGACTGGGGCCTCAGTGAAGAGGGTATAACATGTCCACGTCACATAAATTATCACTACCCTTTCCCTGTTCTCCTGCCCAATTTAGTTCTCTCTCCCCCTGCCCTAGGTAGGCATTTAACTCCAGACATTGTAAACATCTCACTGTGGTTATTGAGTGAACTTATTAAATAGCCTGGAGTAATACTTGAATAGAGCCATATTGACGAATCACTACCCACCAAAACATTCCGGCTTGTTGAAATGCAGATTTCTCTGAAGTGGACACACAAAATACACTTTCTCATAGAAGCCCCTTCCGCTGGGCAGCTTTTCTTCTGCCTTGCCCTTGAATGTTGACATCCTGAATATTTTGTCTTCAGTCTCTTTTCTTTGCATCCATCCCAAGGATTTCCTTCCCCATGTATGTGTATCTTTTGTTCAGAACTTCTTCGTAAGCTCTAGATCTACAATCCCACTTCCTCCTGGACTGCTTCCATCTGCACATCCCACAGGCCCCTCAACTCAGCATGTTCAGGGCAACCAGTAATTTTCCTCCCTAAGTTACACCTCCTTCAGAATTCCCTAATGATCTTCTATTTACTCAGTCACTCTGCCAGAAACTCTTGCGCTCTTTTCCTCATGTTGCTCTGTCCCCACTGCTAGTGGCTTAGAGCAGATCCTCATCCTCACTCACATGGAGTATTACAATAATCATTTGTCTAGTGTCCAGTTTTTAAAATCCATTCTGTAAAGTGCCATGAAAGTAACCAATCTGATTAAGTCATCCCTCTGCTTAGGTTCTTCAATTAACCTCTCAGTCAATGGTGCCAATGTTTTCAAACTGAAGTGTGCATGAGAATCTCCTAGACTGCAAACTCCTGGGCTCCACCTGCAAAGATTCTGATTCAGTAGTTCTGGGATGGGGATCAGGAATCAACATTTTTAACACATATGTCAGACTGCTCTGATGCACATTCTAAGAAGTGGTCCCCGTGGTGTGGCATGAACGCTCATTATTTTCTAGCGTGTACACACCTCTCTAACCTCATCTATGCCTGTTCTCCCCTTCATGTCCTGAAGTCCAGCATCCAGGGTAAAAGACTAGGGTAGCGTTAGGATAGGAGCCTGGAAGCGCCTGGGTTCTTGGCCTACTGTTCCTTCATTTTTACTTTAAGGATCTAACTGGAGGAGCTCTACCCGCAAGCTTTAATAGGCAAAAGTAAGAAAAGTACCACATTATTAATGGCTCAGACTATGCCCAATACCCTTGAGTTATGGTTCTTATATACAAATGGAAATGCTGAACATGGCTTAGCAGAGGATAAAGGGCTGGTGGTGAGGCGTCTGCCCTGAGTCAGCAGGTGGGGATCAGCCAAGATGACAAAGCCAACCCTCAATCCACATGTCCAACTGGTGAGCCTGGCTGGTCTATCCCTGAGGGTCTGGGCCCTGCCCTAGCCCCAGGCAGGGGATATAAGAGTGGAAAAGGATGGCCACTTCTGCCTAAGGAGACATTCCCGATAAAAGTGTGCCTGTAGCAAGGGGGCAAAGTCAAAGAGAAGTACCACCCATGCATGAGTAACAATCCTTAAGGCACAGCAACTGCTAGTAAAATATGGCTAAGTAATTTCTCTTGCTTTTGGGATGGGGTCTTAGAAAGGAGGGCTGAGAGAAGTCTGGAAGCCCATGGATGGGGCAGAGTTTCCCTGCCCAATACTTCCTGTTCCCTGGTTGCTGGAGGAATGATGGAATTGGAGCCAGTCATGGACAAAAGCCCACACTCCTTGACTCTTTGGAATACAAGAAAGAAAACAAATTTGGGGAAAAAATACTCTTTGCAAAATTATAGCTTTTGATTCAGGAATGAGACAAGGAAATATGAATTACATAGCTCAGAGAATGTAATGAATTTTTAAAAGCAAGTGAGACTAGTCGGGTGAGATGTCTTATCCAGTTTAATTAAGAGCTCCCAGGACTTCTATTCAGTGAGCGCTCGTCCCATTTCCATTCTCTGCAATAAAAACACAGCCAGGGAGAAACTACCCAGTGCGGGGAATAAAGAGCTCCAAAATACAAGCATCTTTCAAGGAATTTGGAGAAATAAGCAGTGGTGTGTCTGAAGGTTGGAAACGTAGTAGGGATAGAAATGAATATTCTGCCTGTGATACAACTTTAGTGGATTATGCTTCATTCAAAAGTCAGACGTGTCTCCCTTCCAGGCAGGAGCTGGAGCCTCGCCAGGTAACCAGACCCACGTTCGAGCTGACGCAAACCCAGCGAGGAGCCCTGCTCGCCCTGCTCGCAGAGAGAGCGGGCTGACCTTCCCTCGTGCCGTCTTCCTGGGCTCATTGTAGCCGCGATCCGAGTTACAGCTCCTGGTCAGGCCTGGCAGTTAGCAGAGATGAAGCCGATGGGGCAGCTCTGGGCCCTGAGGACGGACAGAGTGGGGCAGAGCATGGAAAGTGGGAGAACCGATCTGCAAAGCAAGCACGTTAAAGTCAAGTCGAAAGGCTGACTAGAAACTGCCAGGCCCAGGGTCTTAGCCAGACCTGCCTTGCTGGTCTTCACGTGGGCGGCAAACTGGTTTTATAATGGCACCTTGTCCTTCCAGAGAGGCCTATTTTAGCTAAGGAAGAAGAGGTGAGGAGGACTAACATCAGCTTTCTGGAGAAGTGCTGAAGTTCTGTTACACATGTGAAAACGGTTTGCACGTAAGAGAAACCTGGCCCGTCTCAGGCTGGCTCCAGGCCTCCGGGCAACGTGGCTGACTTTGTCCCTGCTCACCCACCGTTGACGTCCTCGCCAGCAGCAGTGGCTGTGAGTGAGCCAGCCCCCACCACTGTCGGCTTGCCAAGGACAGGCAGGGCCCGAGCCATTCCCAGCAAAGAGCCCAAGGGCATCTCCAGGGAGAGCTCCAGAGCCTGCTCCCTCGCTTCCGGAGAGGCTGTGCTCTGGGTCGCCCCCGTCACCGGCCTCAGCGCACTTGGAAAGCGTCTGATCAGACCTGCACCCCCAGCCAGCGGAGGAGAGACGTGTAGGAGGAGGCCATTTCCACGGGTGCTCCGACTTCCAGGAGGGAGATGAGGGAGAGAAGAAGGGGGCGGCGTGCCCTGGGGCTTTACGTGCCCTGTGGCCACCACAGCGGCACACGCAGGCCTTGCGCTAGGTGCTTCGCGTGCATCTCAGCAATTGTGTGAGGAAGGCATAACTATCACCATTTGCACATGGGATCTAGAGAAGTTAAATTACTTGATATCAATGGTTCTCAAACCTTTGAGGACATCAGATTCACCCGAAGGACTTGTGAAAACACAGATTGCAGTTTCTGACTTGTTCTATCTGCGATGGGGCCCAAGAATGTGCATTTCTAACCAGCCCCCAGGCGCTTACTGGCGCCAGTGGTCCGCGGGCCACCCTTGGAGATGCACCGCGCCAGGTCACGCAGCTAGGAGGAGACTGAGCTGGGATTCCAACCGAGGTCAGTCCTGTCCACAGCCAAGCTCAGTCTGCCAGCCCCTGGCGAGCGGGGCATGGTGGACACCGGGACCTGGGCTAGGGGCACTTATTTTGGATGGGTGTGGGATAAAGGTGGGACTAAAGCTGCGGGAGTCTGGGGCCTGGGCATACTGGGAGTGTCATGGCACCTGGGGAGGTGCCAGCTTCTTTTAAGGGGCCCCCTGGTTCTGCCCCAGCTACCCATGGTTGTTGGGTGGGAGATTCATTCATACATGCATTCATTCCTTCCTCGGTTACTTGTCCGCAACACCCACCGAGAGCTTGCTGTGCACCAGGACCGCACTGGGCGCAGAGACACGGAGGTGTCCAGGCCTCCTGGGAGACGGACGGCAGGCGGCAGAAAGGCTGTGACCACGCGCAGTGCGTGGCGCGGGACTCCTGTGTTCGGCACAAGCTCCGGAGGGCCCCTCACGTTGCGGTCTCCGCAGCCCGGTTCCTGCCGGTTCTCTGACGTGTGGCACTGCGTAAACGCCTTCTCCGTTTGGTTCCTCCGTGTCAAACTGGGACAGGATTTCACAAGGTCACAGCGAGTCTCCAAGCAACGGTGCAGGTGCAGGACTTGGCGTCACCTCAGGCTCGTGGCTGGCGTGTGCCAGATTGGCCGAACTGGCCGATTAGTCTGACTGGGATTGGGAAGGGTTGGCCGTGACTGTCTCTGCATTCCTTTACCCTGAGGTGCGTGGTTCTACCAGCTGAGCCTCCGCCCGTGGGGCACACTCTCGGCTGCGTCTGTGTCCTCCGCTGAGGGACCTGGATGGCTTTCGGGGGACTCTTTCCTTTCAGCAGCCCCTTTTTGCCGAGAACTGCTTCCTCTCACCACTCTGTGGGTGACGCAGCCCGTGGGCAGTCTCTGGAGGTCGTGGGCACTGAGTCACAAGCTGTCAAGAACAAGGCCTGCAGCCTGGCGAGCTTGCGCCGCGCCCGCTGGGGAACGGAGGGGGCGCGGCTCGGAGTGAGCTCCTCCCGGGAGGCCTGGGCCACCAGGGCTGCGTGCGCGAGCGGGAACAGGGAGAGGCCCGGAAGCCTAGAGGACAGAGGGCCGTGGGAGGCATACGAGGGGACCAACTTCCCTGGACTGCGGGCCTGTGACACCCAGGAGTGCAGAGAGGAAGATGGGGGCATCTGGGTTTCTCTTCTAGACCTTTCTAAGCCTCACTTTCCTCACCTGTAAAATGGAACAATAATGGTACCTACTCCACGGGTTGTCATGAGGACTCAGTGAGGGGCAGGTGCTGAATGCTGGCCAAGACCTGGCTCGGTGACCTTGACCCGCAGCTTATGCGCCACCCCAACCCCTCTACCCTGGTCCCGTCCCCAGGACGTGAGCAGAACTCGGCGGGGAGCTTTGGCTTAACGCCTGGGCCCTGGTGAGCGGATGACTGATAGCGTTACTACAGCTGCAGGGCCCCAGAGAATCGGGGTGGCCGCGCCCACAGTCAAGGTCCCACTGACCCCACCTGCGCCCTTTCCCCAAACTCAGCACAGTGGCTTTCAGGTTGAGCTCCCCACGCGTCTCCTAAGGTGACTTCTTCACTCCAGGTGGACAGGCCTCTCCTTCAGCGACCCGAGGACAGTGAAACCGGAGCACGCGAATCCTCACGACAGAAGGATCACTGTTGCCCCCTGCCGCGCCCCCCTGCTGTGCCACCGCTTCTGTTTGCAGCCCGCAGTTGCTGCGTTTGATTCGATCCCTTAGGCGGTGGCCCTAAGAGCAAATGCCAAGAAGCGAAGTTCCCCGCGGGCTTCGGATCTGCCCGAGCCCCACACACTCCTCCGGGGCTGGAGGAGGGGAGAGAGCGGACCTGTCTTTGCCCCTGTTACACCGACCCGAGGACTCTGTTGTCACGGTGGTGCGACGGTCCCCAGCTCGGTGCCTGGACTCCCAGCCTCGCCATGGCTCAGTGACAGCGTCTGGCTCCTGGAGGTCGGCTGGGGACTGTTCCCCGCTCTGGGCATTGGACGGAGCTGGGAACTGACAGCCTGATAAATAGCTCCAAGGAGACACCAGCCCTCCTCCTCAGAACCCTGGATTTCTGGAAGGCAGAAAGGTCTCCTGAGAAGCAGCCTGGGCTTTGGGGAGGCGGGAGCAGTACCTGGCCAGGCGCTCAACCGGGAGAGCTGGGGAGGGCTGAGCGGCCACATCCAGGGACGCAGGGAGGAGGACGAGGGCCACGCTGGCTCCCTGGGGGCAGCCAGAGCTGCTCTGTCTAGATGGTCGTCAGAGCAGCAGTCCCAGACTCCAGGAAGTCATTTCCCGCAGCAGATAATGAAGATGACACACTTGGAAGCTTGGTGGCTCTGAGGGTGGGCACAGGGGCCATTCATTCAGCACACGGGCTTCCAGGCTCCGGAAGCAGCTGCAGGCTGCCCGGGGGGAGGCCGAGAGCCTGGAGCCCCCACCTCCCTGGGGCCTGAAAGGTCTGGGTCCAGGAGTGCTGGAGGGACAAAGCCCCGTGTTGTGTTGGGGCGGGGGCACACGCTTATTTATTTGCTGTTATTCGAGGTTATTTGCCTTCTCTGTCTCCACTGTCCTTTGCACTGATGACCTTGAGGAGCTTTTTGTTCCTCCTGTCCCCGTTTGGTTTCCATGGGAACCTGAGTGGCAGCGTCGTCATCGCTTGGCTGAGGTGGAATGCCCCAGGATGCGTGAATACCTGGGGGAAAACCCGCCAGAGAAGAACAATCCATCTAAGCAATCACCCCGCGGGCACTGCCTCCAGCCTGCTTCCTTTCCTCTCGGTTTCGGGATTTAATTTGTGTCCCCAGGTTAACCGAGCCTGCAGGGAACAGGCGTCTCTCTAACAGTCCTCTGAATCTTCCGCACGTCGGCACATGCCTTGTGCCTGGTAGGTGTGTGGTATTTACTCATGAGTAAAGACATGGGCAAGAGCTGTGACAGAATTAAATAATTTCATGACTTCTCGATAAATCCAGGTAACGACACTGGGCTTTTTGAGTTCTGACCTCTCCCCAAATTTGCCATTTGACAAAAATGACGTCATGGCAGAGTTGTGACCTGCTGTAGATATATTTTATTTAAGTTCTCAAAAAAAAAAAAAGCTAATAGTACCTGTAAGAGTGGCCACTATAGCCAAGCTGATTGATAGCCACTGAACTTTCTGGAATGTGGCTGCTCAGGAGGCTGCTGGACAAGGGACAGATTTGGGCTGAGCAGTCTCCTAACTCGAGTTCTTGCAGAGCTGCTGGGAGCATGCAGCCAGGCTGGACGGTCAGGTTCCAATCCCAGCCCTGCCGTGGAGCAGCCGTGTGCACCTATGCGGGACGCCGGCCTGAGCCTTGGCGTCCTCATCCTGAGATGCGATGATGATGGATTCCAGCTCGTGGATTCACCGTGAACAGTAAATGAATCCTCATACGTGAAGAGCTAAGAATGGTACCTGCGCACAGTGAGGCCCAGATAGCTTATTGTTATTATCAATATTACCATGTTTTGTTCATTCCAAGGTACACTTTTTCACATTTGGGTCATCAGTGCCCTGCCCTCGTGAAAGGATTAATCCACTCATGGATAAGTGGATTAATGGATTGAGTTAATAGATTAATAGATTATCATGGGACTGGGACTGGTGGCTTTCTTTCTTTTTTTTTTTTTTTTTGAGGCACAGTCTTATTCTGTTGCCCCTGCTAGAGTGCAGTGAGTGGTATGATCATAGCTCACTGCAACCTCACACTCCTGGGCTCCTAAGATCCTCCTGCCTCAGCCTCCTGAGTAGCTGGGACTATAGGCGCATGCCACCACGCCCGGCTAATTTGTCTATTTTTAGTAGAGACGGGGTCTTGCTCTTGCTCAGGCTGGTCTTGAACTCCTAGCCTCAAGCAATCCTCCCACCTCAGCTTCCCAGAGTGCTAGGATTACAGGCGTGAGCCACTGTGCCCAGCCAGCACTGGTAGCTTTTTAAGGAGAGGAAGAGAGTCCCGAGCTAACGTTACCACGCTCAGCGCTGTGTCACCTCAGGACTTGCAGAGTCCCCACCAGCAAGAAGGCCCTCCCCAGATGCAGTCTCTTAACCTTGGATTTGGACTTCTCAGCCCCCAAAACTGTAAAAAATAAATTCCTTTTCTTTATGAATTACCCAGCTTTGGGCATTCCGTTATAAGCATCAGAAACTGGACTAAGACAACAGACAACATAGAAAAACTGGAACTTAACTCTTTCCCAAACCTGTTCTTTCTCCAGTATTTTCTTAGCGAATGTTGTTACCATTCATCCTGTTGCTCAGGGCCAAAAAGAAGGAGCCAACCTCGATGTCTCTTGTCCCACTCAATCCCCATGCCCCGTCAACACCGCCCGCAGCTGTGCCTGCCGCACCCTTGTGCTGCCTGGTCCACACTGCCAGCCTCTCCTGCCCCGGCTGGCACATTTGCCCCCCGGCCCACATGCCCCGCCGCGGGTCCCACCCCTCCTCCCGTCATTCCCACACCCAGGCCACATCGGTCTTTTCAAAACTGCCCACCTCGTCACATCTTCGCCCCCTCAGCCCCTTTTGCTGCCGACTGGCTCCACCCGTGCCTCGGCCGCACCGTCCTTGCTCCGACCTCCCAGGCTCGTCCCGTCTTCCTAGCTGCCGCACAGGCTGTTCCCAGTGTCAGGAGGTTTTTCTCCAGTGCCTTCGCCTCTTTCGCTCCTGCTCACCCTCAGGGCTCAGATCCAACCCATTTCCCTGGGGAGCGGGTCAGTGACTGCCCTGCCCTGCCCTGCCGAATGTTACCTCGGAATGGATTTTTGGATGCCTTCTTTGTCCCTGGAATGAGACCTTCAGCTTGTCCACTGTCGCTGCTGTGTCCTGCAATGCGTACGGCACACTCTGGGCCCTCCGTGAGTCCACTGAAGACCCCGGCCTCTCTGCCGTCAGCCTCTCCCCGCACACCGCAGACCTGGTCATTGCACCGTCTTGCTTAATTAAAATCTTGGGTGGCTTCAAATGGCCCATGGCTCCTCCTATCAATCTCTTCCCCTTGGGAAGGGGCCCAGGTGGTCACACAAAGCAGCTGATGTCAAGCATAAGGTTTTTCTGATGTTTCACGTTTTGTTTCAGAAATTCATGTGAAGTTTGCATTCCAATCTATAACGCCCACTTGCTAAAAACTAGTAACAATTATGCTTCCCCACGAAACCCTGCAAGGAGAAGTGACGCAGCAAGCGTTGTCTCGCGGCCACGGGGGGCCCTGGCTTTACCACGACGCCCACCGCGCACTCCCAGGGACATGAGTGTGGGTTTGATGTCGTTTATGGGGATGCTGACCCGCAGGGCCCCTGGCGCCCCACCAGGTTTCCCACTGCAGCGGACAGACAGTCCTCACTCCTGCCGACCAGTTCCCGACCAGTTCCGACGGCCACCCTCACTCCTGCGGCTGGGGCCCTGTGCAGAGCTGCCCCACCCAGAAATGCTGCTGGTTTAAAGCCCCCAGGGCAACCCTGGAACAATGAGGGAAAGAATTGTCACAGGAATTCCCAGCTTCCCTGGGCGGTGGTCACTTTGAGCCACTTTGAGGATCCCTGAGGGGCCAGCCTGCATTGCCCACACTCAGCCACGCAGCCTGTCTTGGCTTTTCTGCCATCCCAGTCTGCCCGTCTCTCCATTTCCTCCTTTGTGTGTTTTAGGATCATCTTCCAAATAACCTACGGATGCCCAAGGCCTTGTCTCGGCCTCTGACTTTGGGAGAAACCAAACTAAGAAAGCTGGTACCAGAAGTAGCCCCACGAAGCAGCCCCTGAGGGTGACATTCTGAGCAGGATCACTTGCTGGTTAGGTGGGACATCCCTTTGCGGTGATGTGCCAGGGCGAGGTGGGGGGGTGTGATAACTTGCTGAGACTTACTGGCCTGTGGTGGCTTGACAGGAGGCACGGACATGAACGCACGCGCCAGCTCACGCACGGTCCCCCACACAGAAGGCCAGCAGGCGCAGCTGTGACCATGCCCCTGGGGTTGGCTGGTTTTCTCACCGCCCAGGAACCCTCCAGCCTACCAACTGTCACCTCAGGGCGTGCTCCGTGGCAGCATTTAAGAGACTCTCATCTCCTACTGCCAGAGGACAGGCTGTACCGAAGACAGGTCTGAATTTGGTCCTAAGGGTGACAGAGGCACCAGGACCAAATACAAAGCCCCAGCTGGTCTCCCATGCTAAGGTCAGGGCCTGGTGGGGAAGGATGGCCCCACGACCAGGGCTGATTTCTCAGCTGTGTCCTCTGGGAAGAATATGTCAAGACACAGTGAGACGTTCCGGAGACCTATAGGGAATAAGGCCTGGGAACGAAAACAAGGAACAGAAGTGGGTAGAGCGAGCCTTCAGGTCACAGTGCAGGTCTGACACCTAGGAAAGGAGAGGGAGGAAGAAGGACGAGGCGGAAAGATCCTCAGACTGAAGGAGGCTCAGAACACGCTTGCGGGGCCCAGTCAGGGTTCCAGCCCGCGACAGAGGGGCGGTGGGGCACTGCCCGGGAAGCGCGTGGCCTCTGCGTGATGGCAGCCGCAGCTGGACGCTGCCAGCTAATTACGTTCCTTGGGGCTGGTTCTGTCACGAAGGGAGACGTTCTCTGTTTTGCAAAAGAGGTTAAGTAAGTGGCATTAGGTCCCCAAGGAAGCTGTGGATCCGAGGCTCGATTCCAGGTTATCTGGCTCCAGGACGCATTGCTTTATCGCTAACCCACATGCCACAGAGAAGTGACCCTACTGTCTGCGACTGGGTTCTTGTTAACGGTAGAAGTTCGGCTGTACTCGAAGTTTCAGCTGCACCTGGGACAGTGCCGGCAGTCTGCAGAGGCCAGGTCGACGGGCCAGGTCTCCTGATGAGAACTGCAGGAGGCCAGTCTCGCAGGACGTCTGTCTAGGCAGCCTGAGGCCATCTGCACTGGGATGACGGCAGAGCTTTCCCAATTCCTTTGCTCACGTCAGTGGCCAGGACCATTCCAGGGGCCCAGGTTCCCGGTGCAGCGGCAGCCCGTGAGCCATCTCCCTGCCTCAAAGACGGCACTCTGCTCCCAGGGCCGGGCTACTGTGTCGCACATGCCCGTCCCCTTTTGGGACAGAGCTGAGTTTCTACGTCTGTGCAGGTGCTGTCTGGGCTGCCCCATCTGTGTGGTAGGGAGCCCCCACCATGGTCCACGATGGTGACAGCTGAGCAAACAGGGACATCAGAGGGACCTGGGGAAGCTCTGAAGGTGGCTGGCCTGGCAGTGATTCCTGACAATGTACCGTAGGATTAGGTTGCATTTTCACCCTGGGGTCTCTTTTAAAAAAGAAGTAGTTCCTACCAGCCCATGTACACACACCCTGCCAGGAAGGGTAAACACAAGACCAGCGTCTCCCAAACTGCGCTCTTCAGATCATCAACATCTGACCGACATAGGATGCACTTCTAAAATACGTGCACCCAGCGAGAGCAGACCTGCGGATCTGCTCCTCCGCACGCAGCCTGTTCTCCAGGCAGCGCCCACGCGGCCCAGAGGTGAGTGCAGCTCTGTGGGAGGCTCCGGAGGCCAGCACTCAAGGGTGCCGAAGGATCGTCTGGCAAATGCCTGCCTTCTAGATGCAAATCGAGTGCTGGGGACGTGCAATGACCCCTCTGGGCTCACGGTTTCTCATTGCTGGTCCATCAAACACCCCAGAAAGTTTGGCATTATTGACACTCTTATATATTAATTCATTTATCATAGCATTTCTTCCTTAATAGAGACAGCATAAGAACATAAACTGCCAAAATTGCTTCCTCCAAGTGATCAGATGGGCTGAAGCAGGAATGGTCCCAGATTTAGCAAATAAAAATACAGGACTCCTAGTTCAATTTAAATTTCAGATACACAATGAATAGCATTGAAACATAAGTTGTGTCCTATGTAATTTTGGGGACATACCTATAGTAAAATATTTTTTGCTGTTTATCCCATGTCTGGAGAGCACCAGGTTTGGCCATAGCCCTCCAGGAAAGATCTAGCGCCTTCTAAGCTTAGGCTGCTAAAACGAAACACCATAGACTGCATGACTTACACAGCAGACATTTCTTCCCCGCGTTCTGGACGCTGGGAAGTCCAAGACCAAGGTGCCTGCAGATCCGGTGTCTCGTGAGGGTCTGCAGATGGCCATTTTCTCCCAGTATCCTCACGGGGCAGAGAAAGGCGGATCTTGTGTCTCTTCCTCTTTTTATACCAACACCAATCCACCAGAGGGCCTCATTCTTGTGACATCATCTAACACTGATCACCTCCCGAAGGCCCCATCTCCAAGCACAGCACATCAGAGGTTTGGTTTCGGCATGTGGATTTGGGGTTGGGACATGATCACTTGATCCACAGCAGAGGGCACAACCAGCCCAACATGTGAATAGAGGAGCAAGAGGAGGAAGAGGAAGAGAAAATCAACTCAACCTTACAGGGAAAGGAATGCAAGGAAGACGCCAGGCTGGGGAGGGAGCGGGGAGCACGGGGTTTACGACCTGGCCTCCCCAGGTGAGGTGTGGGGAAGGCACGGGGCGGGGCAGAGGAGCAGTTATCCAGAGAGCCAATTCCAGATTTGACGCTCAAGCGCACTCTCTTACTCTCCACTGTCCCGGGCAAGTGTTTCAGACGTGGGGACTACTGCCCTCTGACAATCAGACACGATGTCACCCACCACCCGCTCAGCGTGCACATCTGCGGGGGTTGCAGCAGCCTGGGGGCAAAGGTCACTGTTTGGCTGTCCGACCATGGCAAATGATTCCGCTGCAGATGAACTTATTACAGCCTTCTATTGTGACTCATTTCCACGTGCTTCCCTCGTATTCGTAGAGTTTATCCATCACCGCAAAGGAGCTGCCTGATTCACGGGCAGCTGATCGCCCACGTAGGGAGACAGAATCCCACCTTACAGGTCCCTGTTGGTCCCACCCCCATGAGAAAGCGTAGCTGCCCAGCCTGCTCTTAGCCAAGGGGGAAGGGGGGGACTCACTTTTCTACGAGGGTCTCTCATCTGTCTTCCCGTGCACAGGGGTCATAGGGGAGCTGAACCCGGTTGGCCAAGGTGGGCCCCTGGCCGGTCACCCTGCACGAGGAGCATGTGTGACGCACCACCAGCTTTGGCTCCAGTGCGTGCCATGGAACCCTGAGCGAGGACCTGATGTGGTGCCGGGCACACTGGGGACCAGGAGGCACTGGGGAGGGCGCGGGGGGTGGGGGTGGGGGGCCTGCTCCGAGGAACAGCTACGAGGACAAGCCTGTCCAGGACAGGAGAGGACACCCAACTGGCTGGGCCCAAGAGGTTCTTGGAAAGCCAGGAGTCAGGTGAAAAACCCTGGAATGGAGAAGTGTTACCACATACTTGTCCCCGAGGCCAAATCGGTGAGAAAGAAGAACGGAGACAAGTGGCTTGAGGAAAATGAAAGAGACGTTTATTAACTTGCCAGCAAATGAGGAGGCAGCAGTCGAGCCTCTCAAAAAACCGCCGTCCTCCCTTTGGGCAGAAATACAGGGCTTTTTAAAGAGGTTGGGCTCGGGTCTATGTGACCAGTGTCACATGTTGTGGATTTGGGCTATTGTTTCACTGCAGTTGGTGGCTTTGGTCGATCTGATCTCATCTGCAGTGAAGATGATCTCGTGATCTCGTGGCCTCTGGACATCTCCTGTGGTTTAAGGTACTAGAAAACAAAGAACAAAGAACATTTTTCTGCCCCTTTGATTTCTGGCCTCTGGCGGGAATGCACATTTTAATTTCCAAAAAAGGGTGGGGCTTTCAAAGAGACAACTGTCACAACATTTCGCCCTTTTGCAGACCTTTACAACTGCTGCAGAAGGAAGGGGCGGCGGACGTAGACCTGGCAAGGCCATGGTCACCACGGGCCCGGGCAGGAGGGTGGACCAGACTCTGCCCTTTCTGCACATGGCCCCAGTTTGAAGGAGAGAGGAGCTAATATTTACAGAGATCCACTTTGAACGAGGCCCTTCCCATGAAATCTCATTTGGTCCTTTACTATTTACCGCTGGGCTGCCGCAGAGAAAGGCGTTTCTCCCTCCGAGGTGCCGGTGGCGCTCAGTGCGCATGCGAAGGCTTCCTGCCCTGCGCCCACGGGTCGGAGATAACGGCGCTCTGTTCACGTGAGCCTGGACGGCGGCATTCTGCGTGCGGTAATTCTAATTATAAATCAGTGATCAGGGCGAGGGTGACTGTAATCGACTTAAAGGTCAGTAAGGAAGAGTGAGCTACAGAATCATGAAATAATGACGCTGTGCATCTCGGACGGTGCTTGGGTCTGTGTGTGCTGCAAACGTGCGAGTGAGAACGCTGCTGTCTGCTGGGCGCGTCTGTGAAACCGGCCGAAGGGTTTTGCTGCAGAAGCCGTAAGCGCAACATTCCGGCCTTCCCGAGTGTGAGCTAAACTAAAATTTTAAGGCTCACCCCCCCACCGGATGACTAAATGGACCCCCTCGTGGCCAGTGGCCAAAGGAATATCCTAAAACTAAATTGCCTGCCAGGAGGAAGGAGGTCAGACATGCCTTACTATGCCCCCCTCCCTTCTTGGGGACATCCTTTGTAACCCATTAACAGGCCTAAGGGTACGCAAGACACACCTGCAGATCCTCAATTTACACAACAAATCTTTGTCCAGTGGCTTATCTCTGATAAACAGCTCCTTATGTTGAAACATTCCAAGCCTCTAGACAAAGCTTCATGTCTTTAACCAATTACAAGCCAAAGAATCTTTAAACCCACCTATAACCTGTAAGACCCGCTTCCAGATGGCCCACCTTTCCGGGCCAAACCAATGTATGCCTCCCACGTATTGATTTCTGACTTCACCTGTAACCCCTGTCTCCCTAAAATGTGTAAAACCAAACTGTCACCCAGCCACACCAAGTCCACTGCTAAAGACCTCTTGGGCTTGGCTCTGGGTCATGGTCCTCAAATTTGGCTCTGAGTAAACCTCTTTACAATTATTTTACAGAGTTTGGTCTTTTTTTTGACACGAGAAAGGCAGGGTAAGGAGAGGTGTGGACCCTGGAGATGAGGGGTGTGCGGGATGCGAGGCTGCCCTGAATAAAGTGGAACTACCTGGACATTTCATTGAAACTGCAACCAAGGCTGCTTCTGGGTTACCTTCCAGAATTCTAGGCATAATGAATGCAAATTAAGGCAGTGGGGTGGAGTGAGTGGCCTTGATGCAGGAATCACATTTTATATTAACTATTAGTAATCAAAGTGCTCTGCCCATGGTGAGTTTCCTAAAATTTCCTCCCTGCCTTCTCACATCGCAAAGGGGCCAGCGGTTTCATTTGACACACCTTTTTCTGCCCAGCGGCTATTTCCCGGGGTTCAACTGGCTTTTCTCCAGTAGATAGGAAAATGCAAATCTGTAAGGAGAATATGGAGATTCACCCTTTTAAACTAGCTAAATGTCAGACATTACAATAGAAACCAAGGAGGTGACAGGAAGTTTAAAGGAATGCTTCAGAAATGAAAATAAGGCACTCAAATGGGCAGTGGAAATCAAAAGAAATTGCAAAGTTACCATGTAAAAAGAGCTAATTAGGAGAGAAAGAGCAACCTAGATCATGTGACAGGCAAGACAGGCAGAAACACGGGCCACCTCCAGAGGTGGAGGGAGGTGGGTGTCAGCGGAGCCCAGGGAGCTAGATGGTTCTCTGGGCCACAGCAGGACACTGGTGTGCGTGGGACGGAGCAGACCAGTGGCAGAGAGGACTGGGACAGGTGTGCTCTGCTCAGGAAGCATATGAAGCCGTGCTGCCCGGCCAGTGGCCCACGCCTGTAGCCCCAGCGACTCGGGAGGCTGTGGCGGGAGGATACCTTGGGAGTTCGAGGCCAGCCTGGGCAGAGGAAAAAAATAGCGCTGCCTCAGCCGTCTTGGGACGCTCCTTGCTCAGCAGCCCCCGGAATCAGGGTCCCTGGGAGCATCAGCTGTGCCTGCCCCCGAGGGTCTTCCGAGGGTGGCATCTGCAGAGAGTTTGGGGGCGACAAGCATGTCCCGGCGAACGTCCTGTCCAGCCTGCCCACAGAAGGCAGGCGTCTCGGGGTCAGCCCGGGCCTGCCTCTCCCCGCGCGGTGCTTCCTCCAGGGGCAGCTCATCGCGAACCGGTTCCGAGTCCCATTTGGACGCCGGGGACTCCAAGCTGGGGGCTCCCACTGTTTTCACCCTGGGAGGTCGAGACTTACGTACTCAAATGCCAGTGTTTGAGGGTCCCCAAACGCCAACGCGCACATGCAGGGGTTTGGCTGGAACCGCCCTGCCGGTCTCCCCGCGGCCCCTCTGATGCCGTCTGCTGCGGCCCAGCGTTTGCCCCTGTGGGCCCGGGCCTCGGATCCGCCTACTGCTCTGGCCGCTCAGGCCCCGCGACCGCCCCCTGTCACCCTTCGCCACTGTTCTGCGGAGGCCGGGTTGGGACGTGCTGCCCTCCTGGCGCCGGCGAGCTGCGCGGAGTGGGCGGAGCAGGGGGCGGGGAGGGGGGAGCCCGGGGTCGGGCTGGGGGCGGGGCGGGGTCCAGAGCGGCTCCCCCGGGCCAGGCCCGCACCGCCCGCAGGGGCCCAGACCAGCGCCGCAGAGACCGAGGTGCCCTGATCGCTGTGCAGAGGGTGAGGGTTTCGCTGGAATAGACTTTCCATGGCATATTTGAAACGTGTAAATCATTCATACTGCTTTGATCGCAAATCTTTGATTTTGTAGACAAACACTGCATTTTCAGTCTTTCCTTTTAATAATTTTTTATGAGTGTCTTTGTGTTTTTGTCTGCTTCTTGCCTCTAGTGACCAACAACATGGGCATTTGTCTTTAACTGTAACACAAAAGGATGTTTTTAAACAAACAAAAATCAGTCAATAAAATGAATCGGAGCGGTCGGTGTGGAACCTCCACCCAGCTAGGCTGTGGGCTCCCAGGGGGCAGGGACCCCGACTTGGTCACTTTGTCCCCCCAGGCCCTGGTGGGAGGTGCTGGTACGTGTTCTCCACACAAGCTGCGAGCGGCTGCAAGTGAGTGGCTGCAGGTGTGGCCAGAAAGGACAGTCTGGAAAAGCTTCGGAAACAGCTGAAGAACATCTCCCAAACCCTTCCACCCGACAGGGTTTTGTTTGTTTGTTTGCTGGTTTTGGTTTTTGTTTTTAAAGAAACAATCTTTTTTCATATGCAGAGGAGGGAGCAGAGCAGTGAGCAGGTGGGGCGTGAGCCGCCAGCGGGTGGGGCGGGAGGGCAGCCGCGTCCAGGGCCGAGGGAGACTGGGGAGCGGATGGAGGGGGGAGGCAGAGGCAAGCGGGACTTCCCCAGGAATCACAGGGCAGTCCTGGCTTCCAGCTGTCGTGCACACGTCTGACACGTGAGCAGGGCCTCGTGGAATGAAACTGCCCCTTAGAGCAAACACATTAAGGGCCTTGAGAAGAGACTAGTTTTCTCTTTCAGATGCTGCCTGTGTGAGATGAGTGCGGAATGAGCTGTCGGGGTCGGAGCCGCGTGGCTGGAAGGCTTTGCCATGTTCGCAAGGAGCCCCGGTGCAGTTTGTTTCCTGCAAACTGTAATTCTTGCATTTGTTTGTGTGCTTTTCTGTTTCTGTCCTCCCCTCTCCTCACCAGACAGTAAATCCCGTGGGAGTAAGAGATCATACTGTATAGCATCCTTGACATAAGTAACTCCATCTTAGAAAAGGACCCCATCTTCCATTTCATAAGGCATCGTGCCAACAAAGACCAGGCGACATCTGTTCGCCTGATCAACAGAGACCACACCCAACCAGACATGGGCATAACTTTACTATCGGCTCTCCCCAAAGGACTCATGGACTTTAAAAAAGCAGGATTTCACCAGTTCGACACTGCTGTCTCAACAGACACCGTCTTGCTGTCACTGGTGATCAGCACCTGGCATCTGCTGCCAGAGTCTCTGCCCAAATCAAGGACTCGGCCTTGCAAGATGTCGATGACCATGTGGGTCAGCCCAGGGCACACTCCTCGTCCACGGCGCTCTCCTTGGACTGGCTTTTTTAGCCCCTTTTCCTATCTCCGTTTCTCTCGATGGCAAATGTTAGATGTGAACACTGTAACCTGCAGCATTTGTGTATGAAGTGTACGACGGTGTGTGGTTTGCAGCACTGACCTGGCTGTGGACTGGCTGGAGCCTGTGTGCCCGGGGCTCTGGCTGCCCAGTGAAGGGCAGCACTAGCAGCCGCCTCCTTGGGAACGCTGGGGATCGTGGCTTCGATGACTGAATATACATCGGTAAAAGCCCGAACTTGTGGAAAGACACAAATGTGCAGGGACCTGGTTATAACTGACCTTGCGCTGCTCACGACACATGTCATCTTTGCCGTGGTCTGAATGTCTGTGTCCTCTTAACCTAACCCCTAAAGTGATGGTATTAGGAATTGGGGTCCTTGGGAGGTCAAGAGGATGGAGCCCCCGTGATGGGATTGGTGACTTTGTAAAAGAAGCTCGAGGGAGCCCGTTTGCCCCCGCGGCCACGTGAGGGTGCATAGAAGGTGCCGTCTGTGAGGGACGGGTCCTCGCCAGGACCCAAATCTGTGGGCGCCTTGATCTTGGACTTCCCAGCCTTCAGAACTGTGAACAGCAAGTCTCTGTGGTTTAGAAACTCCCCAGTCTCGGTGTTTAATTACGGCAGCTGCAGGGACTGAGCGATGACTGACACCGAGTCCGCAGAGCCCGTTCCTGCTTAAGGCGTGTAGTGGGTGCTCAGCGAGCACTTGCGGAATGGTGGACTGCGCAGGGAAACTCAAGTCATGGAAAGGCAGAGACCCTTTCGTGTGTGGAGTTGGCCCCATGTTTTCTGACCTGTTGCTTTAATCCTTCGCCACAATGAGGTGGTTGCTGGAATGCCCCACAAAGCTCCCCCGACCCAAGGCTCAGTCAGGGCGGACAGCTGCTGCACCAATGCCCGGGGCCTCCTGGGAGCCAGCCCCACAGGAGTTTATCTTATATGCAAAAAGGCTGAGAGAACCTCAAAGACGGGGCTGCCCACTGGGCAGATTCTAGTCTGGGGCTTAGTCTGAAGAGGAGGGAGGGCAGAGCCTCCCCCAGCGCAGTTACTGAATGGGGAAGACACCGGAGGTGGAACGCGTTCCCATCTGTCAGGGCGCAGCCTGGTTCGGCGAACGCTCTTCCCTCTTCCCCAGCTGTCGCCGTGGACCACGGCCAGCAGGCTGTCCTCTGTGAGGGGAGCAGATGGCGGGTGAATTCCTGAATGGCCGGCTTCCCCAAGTAACCACACGGGTAGGAGAAGCAGCAGTCACCGCCTCGAAGGTTCCAGTCACACAGGGCTGGCTCCAGTCTCTTCCATGAGCGCGACTGTTTAACAAGTGATTTGGAATGTGACAATGACGTTCAGTGGGTGTGTGCACAGGGATCCCAAGTGCATGTACGTATCAGCCACTTTCTTATACTATCGGCCTCACCCCACTCAGCCCGGGGTCTCTCCACTCTGCCGTTTGCCACTTGGAAGAAAAATGCAGCTCAAGGCACATGTCAGTACACCCACATTCTCAGTAATTTCTCTTCTGGGATTCAGGAGTTTTGCCTCAACCAAGGGAGCCAAAGGTATTTGAATAGCATCTTCTCAGTAAAAGTAAATGGTCCCTCAGAGAAAAAGTCAGCACTGTTTCCAAAACTTCTTCCTAGACATGTATTTCCCATAAAGAAGCCAACACGCTTTAGCGCTGGGTGTAAGGTCTAAAGAGCCACCCGGCCCTTGCGCCTCAGGGCTGGGCCTCCGGCTACAGCAGAGCAGATCTCCGGGCCAGGGTGGGTTTCCGAGGGTACCATTCGGAGTTTCGCTTTTATGAGACGTGTGTGTCTAGTTGTCCTTTCCCAACTGCAATCCAGGCTTGACTGGCAAAGCGCCGCTTAGGGATTCCTGGCCAC